>CAHIKZ030000284.1:610000-650000 GCA_903632075.3 Acanthosepion pharaonis | reverse complement strand
CAATGGCTGTAGATTACAGTTATATATTCCCACGATATCTTGTTATCTCGCTTTCGTCCATAACTAACACAGTATATACAATGCCGTTAATTTTCAGTCAGACCTTATATATATATATATATATATATATATATATATATATATAGTAGAATCCCTCATACCCGGAATGCCTCATATCCGGAATCTCGCATATCCAGACATGATTTTGATGCGTATATTTGAACTATTTCGGTCATATGTAACTCATTTAAAATTTCTGTTTTTCGGGAAATTTACTTTGAATAATTGCTTATGCTTATTTCACCCTAATGGCTTGTATTGGTGCAAAAGATGATGGGAATAAAAGGAAATCATGACAAGACACATCTGCAACAAGATAGTGACGAGATACATGATTGTGATGAAACCTGGACTGAAATTGAAAAAGGTATTGAAACGGTTGTCAGTTGTATGGAAAGGAAGCCAGCATTCAGCTATAGCGATTGCAATTTACGCACGCAGAGTTGAAAAGTGTCTTTCGTTTAAAAATTTCTAGAACAAAAGCCAAACGAAATGCAGAAAAAGTTGAGAATCATATGAGACGAGAAAGAATCATCATGCAACAACGATTAAAAAATCCAGGTGCATTATTTGTTTTGTATACGTGGCATAATTAATTTAATGAATTTTCATTAACATTACATAATTTATTTCTTTTTCCTTAAAATCAATTCCGTTATATTTCACTCACCATTAGCTTATTTTGTTTACTATAAAACATTAACAATAAATGTTAAACCTGAGTTCAGTTCTTTTATTTTAATCTAAATATAACCCCTCATATCCGGACTTTGTAACCAATTCCTTATATACGGAAGGCCTTCTTAGTCCGGTTGTCAGAGATTCTACTCTCTCTCTCTCTCTCTCTATATATATATATATATATATATATATATATTGCGATGTATAAACTGTCGTCGAAATGACGCAAAAATGAAAATAACACTGATATCTCATTTTAACAGCTATCTTTGCCAAAATTACACAAAAATATCTTGAAATACTAAGGGGTAAATTTATTCAATAAAATCGCATTGGCTTTAACCACGACCTCGAGACGACTTTGGAATCTTCGGCAAAATTTCTGGGCTGTTTCCTTGTTTAAATTGGTGAATCATGTAATAATCCTTGCCTTCAGTTAATCTCTGGAATCTTGTGGTCTCTCACTCAACTGCGCCTCACACCTAATATTCAAGAGTGTTGGAATCTGGGGAGTTAGGTAACCAGATGTAAGGGTTGATGTGGTCGCAGAAACTGACTGGAAGCCATGACTGCGTTATCCCGCTTATGTTGCATAGTGGAGAGTCCTGTTTCCAGATATAGGGTCTTCCAACAGGCGCCCTCTTGACTCAGGGCAGCACTACCTCCTCCAGGCTTTTGGTGTAGGCGTCCGTGTTGAGTTTGAGGCCCTCACCAACAAATTTAGGAATTCTTTTCTTATCAGAGCGATCAGAGTTGCCGTATCTTCGTAATCACCATTAAACTCATCCAGCTCTTTCCGAATTCTCTGCACTGTCCTCAGATTGATACCCAAATACTCTGAAATTTTCATATTGGAGTTTCCGACGCGAATGCCAAGCAATGCACGATGCCATTTTCAAATTTTTGGCAGAAAGAATTGCGTCATGGTGCTCTTTTTCGCACAGACGGTGCCCAACTGACCCTACTATAATGAGTAAATACTGAGATCAATATCGTGGCAAATCTGTTTCATGCTTGAAAACAACCTTCAGGCTATGTTTGTTGTGTTTTGTCTCAATTATTTATATAGGCTAATTAATGGTGCATTATGGGTAGTAAGGTCTATTGTATTATCTTAAGGGTTATTGGTTGGGTGGTAATGGTTATGTGTCAATTTATTCTCAAGGCTATTGAATAGAAATAATTTGTAGCTGTTTTATTGTGTTACTCGTTAACTTGTTACTTATTTGTTCTTGATTATTATTATTATTATTATTGTGACATCTACTTGTTTTTATGTATGCATTTGCAGTATGTTATTTTGTTTATTATTTACTTAAATTGTTAATTCATACATTATTTTTAGTGGAAACCCATATTTGAGTAGACCCACTGTTTCTTTTTTTTTGTGTGTCGTTTCTTTTTTTTGTAAACAGTTTTTATTTCGTCTATGGTATGTAGGAGTGAGTGTGGTGTGGGTGTGGTTTGTGTGTGTGGTGTGTGCGCGTGTATGTGTGTGTTATTAATTAAGGAAGAATGAGAAAAAATCAAATCGGAAAAACGCATAGAAATTTAATATGTTTCTTTTTAATTCAGCTTCAGAATTTTTTTAGAAATGTTCAATTTATAATAGTTTTTTTCCTATTTGTTCCTTATTTAATCATTCTGACAGATTTAATAAATACTGTTTTTTTTTTTATATATTAAATATATAATGGAATTTGGGAGGTTTTGTATTTTGACATGTTAATGAATAAAAGATATTCGCAATTATATATATATATATATATATATATATTAATTGGTATCACCACATGCAAGTTAGTAAACTCACTAAGAGACAAGGGGTTGCAGAGTGTAGAAGAATTAGAAAACAGAAACATTAGTAAGGACCGAAAACAATAGACGAGTTATCAGGAGAACAGTAGATGGCGATTGATATTGTATTTAAATTTTTGAAGATTAAAGTTGGTTGGCAAGTATGGAGCTGGAAATGAATTCCACAAGCAAGAAGTGCGAAAGAAGAAACTGTTAGCATAGAACTTACGGCTACATCTAGCCATCTCAACTTCAAATTGATGAGATCTCGACACCATTCTGGTACTACGCTTAAATTCATACAATCTAGGCGCCATAGCAAAGAACCCATCAGAACAATTACCATGAAAGTATTTATAGAAAAGACACAGGGATGCAACTTTACGGCTGTGAGAAAATGACTGAAGTCGTGACGCCAGATCAGGACTGATAATATTGCTTATTCTTCTTTGGATTCTATCAAAGATCTCTAAATACGAACACCGGACCATATTTGACAGCAATATTCTAACCATCGTAAACTTATGTGTTAGATAGATTCTGAAGAGAAAAATTGTCTAGCACGCCACATAGAACCAACTTTCTTAGCAGTTGAGCTAATAATGGATTCAATATAGTCTTTCCACTTCATGTCAGCTGAGAATGTTAGTCCGATAAGGTGCAATTAGTCACTCTCCTGGATGTTAGTATTAGGCATGCTGATGGAAGGCAGTAAAGGGTCTCTCAGAACAGAACAGTTTAGTTTTGGAGGCGTTAAAATTAAAAAGCCATTCTTTACTCCAGATAACAACAAACTGAAGGTCCTTTTTGACATCAACCGCTAATTTGATCTTATGGAACTGATCAAATTATTTTGATATTGTAATATATGGATAACTTGTTTTGGATAGGAAATGTTAAGTAATAAGTAGTATTATATGACTGTTTTTGCCTAGTTTATTGTTATTGCTGTTATTAATGCCATTATTAATGTTTAATACAAAATATACAACTACAAAAACAATAATGATATTAATTGGAGTTGATACGCTCATCTATCGTCCGGTTCACACTCTTCCCCATCTTTTAAATGGGGAATGGGTAGGTGTTTATCTCTTGCTTCCTATTTAGAATTGGGTTTCCGTTTCGTCCTAAATTCTTCTCATTCTCTTTCCCTCCGAGTAACACCCTGGGTCTTAGTGGCATTATACCCCACCACCCGCTGCCTGGAGTGAAATGATTAAAAAAAATAACAACAACTAAGACAATAAACTAGATAAAAATAAACCTATAATACCACCTTCTAACTCCTTAACCTCTACTATCCAAAACAAAACTATATCAAAATAATTACAACCAAATACAAGATTATTAGCAATAATAATTCGAAAGCATATATATATATATATATATATATAATAAACTGACACAACTGCTCCTCATAATTCATTGGAGAAACTTGCAGAAAAAAAAAACATATCTCTGGACACAAAAAAGAATAACAAAACAATTTATCAAATGCTTTAGTCATACATAGAAATGAGTTCAAGATATAAAAAATGCCACATTAAATAAGAAAATTGTTAAGCGTTCAACTATCGAATATTACCAAAATATAAATTTGCGCCCCGGAGGTTTTTAAATATATCCTTTCTTAAAAGAAATACTCTTTTCCCAAGTTAACCGATACGACTATAAAAAAATTAAAAATTAAAAGAAAGACTTTACATTTAAATCCTTCTATTATTTAAAATATATAATCCATGAATTAATATCTCAAACTAAAATAATGCAAATAATAATTTAATTATAAAAAATTCATCAACAACAACGTTTCCTCATTGTCGTTTGTCAGTCATTAAATTACATCACTTAGCAGCCTTCATAGATTATGTTGACTTTTAGTTGTCTGAAGTATATATAAACTAGGGCCAAACTTTCACAGGAATTAACATTGTCAGCCATTTTTATTTTTGCTCAATTTAGGCAATCTTGGCGTCAAGTACTTTAATGAGTAGGTAGGTGATTGCCTCTAGGTCTTTTTCTTTTTTTGTACCGCTGTCCTTGTTCGAGATTTTATCTAGATTAAGAGTATTTAGGTCTTTTGGCAAGTTTCCAGCTGGTTTCACCAAAGATTTTGATTTATATATATATATATATATATATATATTGTGTAATGAGTTCGATCCTCATTGGGTGTCCCATACTTTCGACCTTGTGATACATTATATATATATATATATATATATATATATATATATATATATATATATATATATGATGTTGCTACATGCCTTACTTCTTGCCTATCTCACACTGCGATTTTTTCTAAGCTCTATACTAAACATTAAATCTGTTACGAAAAAAGAACTAAACAAAATGAACACAAAATGATCAGCTTTAAAAAAGGACTCGTAACTGGAAAAACCGAATGAAAAAAGAATGTTAACAACAATTACTTTTTCACACCCAACCCAGTTCTGCGGAATCAGAATCAACGTTGAGTTTAAGCAAGCGAATGAACAAATTGGAGTAAAGTGCCATGCAGATTTAAATTTTTCCCACTTGGGACGAATGCAGCTATCGATATTTTTTTGCATGCTAGCATGCTAGTTAACATTCGTGTCAGTCAGCTGTTGGCTCTCACGCTGGCCAGTAGAATTTTCCTGCCTATTCGTAGCAGCCAGCTATAGGCTCTCACTCTGGCCAGTAGAAAATGGCCGCAAACTACATGAAAACTGCCGTAGAAGCATGAAAAAACTGATTATTTCCACTATCGATGGTAGCTGGGAAATGCAAAGTCGGTCTTGGCCTTCCGTTAACTTGAAGCATGTGCATGTAAATTTTGGTGCAAATCCGTTGAAAATTGCGGCCGTGCATTCGTTACACACACACACACGCACGCACACACACACGCAACCATTCTGCCTTTTATAGATAGAGATGAAACTAAACTAGACTTAGTTAGTCGCATGAACTCCCATCATGTGTGAAAGAAGGTGAATGAACCTCAAAAACAAAAAGATACCTTCCTTGCAATTAAGAAAGGTGGTGGGCTCTTTCTGCTCTGGGGATGTTTTGCTGCTTCTGGACCAGGAGAACGAGTGAGAGTACAGGGTATCATGGATAAAGAGCAATATTTGGCTATTCTTAAAAAAAATAAAAGTTTTATTGTGGGAATCACTGCACATTTTTTCAAATCCATTATTTCAAAGTTTGTATTGTGTTCTGAATGATTTTGTCGACTGCACAGTATATCAGAGCCAGTTGATGACGACGTTATTCCTCCATCCATCTCCCCAAAGGGTCACAAACTCAACACGAAGTCCTGCATCAAGTACATTGAGGAGATAGTGCAACTCTGGGTCAAGAGTGTGGCTGCTGGAAGAGCCTATGTCTAGCAACAAAAATCTGCACCATGCTACACAAGCAAGAGAACCCAGTGATGGCCATTAAACAATTTCTGCGACCACATGACACCTTATATCTAGCTAACACCCCAGTCTACAACCCTCTTAACTATTATGTGTGTGGGGGGTAGTTAAGCGAGAAATCAAAAAAGCTCCTTACAGCACCAAAGATGAACTGATGGCAAGGATTATGGCAGCATTCACCACGTTAAACAAGCAGACCGTTCAGAAGATTTGCAGGAGATTCCGAAGTGGTCTAGAGACTGGTGTTGCAGCCAATGGCGATTTTATTGAATAAATTTACTCTTTAGTATTTCCAGATATTTTGTGAAATATATCTGTTAAAATGAGATGTCAGTTTTATTTTCATTTTTGCATGATTTAGACAACAATTTATCCATCGCAACCTGTATATATAAAAGTGAACATAGAAATCAGCACCCATAAGCGACAGTCTGTTTCATGCTAAACGCAACTGTCAGGTCATATGCGTTCCATCGCCATCTTCTATTTCTTCTTGAATTCCGTTCATCTTTTGTCCTTTCCTCAATCCTCCCTATACTCAGTCTTTTCTCTCACTTTCACTCCCTGTAATCCCCTGCGTACTAGTGGCATTCGCTTGTATATTGTATATTTGGGCAACAATCCTCCTTAAATATGTTTCGTTGAAGAAGGTCGACAAGGTACTTTCTTGTTTTTAATTACGTTTTTCCTGTATAAGTCTTTTCTTTTCTGAATTTAGTTAATGTAAAAATTGTCCAAAGTTTGTGGTTCTGAGTTCATTCGCTCCCAATTGTTAGTCATTTTCAATGATTAACAAAATTACTACACTATCATAATAAATGGATGTGCGTTCTGGCGTGATGGAAATCGACTTGGAATGAGAAATCGGAGTTCGATTTCCAGTTGGGATCGTTATATTCCCATATGCGCAAATAACAATGGGAAAGGTATGAATTCATCTCTTCTCCCTCCATCTATGGGTTAATTAGGAGGACAGACTGCGGGAAAAGAGAGATGATCACCCAAACGTGTATCTCGTATGGCATTTAACTGACTGATTATAATAAATAGTGAAAAATGGCAGAAGGATAGAGGTACTTTGAAGAATAAAAGAATCCGACTAAATCATTCTGAAATATGGAGAATTTCTTCATGAACTTAGTCCAGCCGAGCAAAAAAAAATTCGGTAAAAAAAATTGATGTAAATCTTGACGATGCAACACAAACAGACACACGCACGCACGCGCACACACACACACACACACACACACACACACACACACATATGGGGTGGGCACTTCGACATGGTGTAATGATTAGCAATCTTGCTTCCCTAGCTCAATTATGACTGAGGAGTGAGTTCGATCCTCATGGGATGGTCCATACATCCGGCCTTCTGACACATCTAAACTAGACTTAGAAAATCATTTCGGGAACCCATACTTTCTGTTTACCCCATACTTTCGGCCTTGTACCACATCTAAGCTACGCTTACAAAATCACCACACACACACACACACACATATATATATATATATGTGTGTGTGTGTGTGTGTGTGTACATTGTATAATTCGATATTACTGATATGTGATCCGATCTTGTCTCCAGTCGCTGAGTATAATTCAAGTCCCCCTGCCGACATTTTATTTTTGTGCAGATGTTTACTTCTCCCATAAAAGCAACTCCGGTGATCCAGTGTAGACACAGCTAATCAAAGTGGTCTCAGCCGGAGTCGTTGAATTCGAAACTTGGACATTTGACCTGTTTGCTCTTTCCTTTGGTTGGCTGCTTGACTTGTCTAGTGGTCAGCTGTATTGAACGGCCTGACGCCCGAATACTTGCATGAGAAAAGCCAAATGACTGTCATTCTGTTGTCAAAAGAAGTAGCTAATTGCTTACAAAGAATAAAGTGCACCATACGTGCAGATTCATGACAGAAAATTATACTAAATGTGCTTAGCATGACAAGTATGAAGGAAATTAGGACTAATGTTCCTACTGTTTTAAAGGAGAAAGCTTCCAAACCCTGCTCGTGGTTCGAATGCAGGTCACTCTCACTGATGTTAAAAATATCTACATACGTTTAGGAATATATAGCTAAACATTATTTAATGTGGTTTTTCATTTTTATTATGAGAACTTCAAGAATTTGAAGTCTCTGTTTGCAGCTAATATTCCAAAAGAAAACGTGAGTGTTACTGGTATTTTGCTTATGATGTGTTTTCATCATACTTTGATCAGAGAAGTCGTACCTTAATCTGCAAGAAAGAGTTGTGGTGGCGTGAGCCACATCAACAGAATATATATATTCGCTTGAGGATGAAATGGAACTAATGTCTTTAATTTAATCACAAAATTAAATTCGGGGCTTTTAGCTTCCATTTTTGAAACATGGTTAGAACTGTGTAGCGAAAAAAACATATTTTAAATCAATTAATTTATAATATCAATGCTCTGTAAATTTACATTGAGCACTATTTTGTAAAAATAAAATATCTATAAGAACACCGGATTATGTATCTTGAGTTCTTTTTTTTTTATCTATATATATATATATATATATATATATATATATAGTTTATGCAAAACTAGGTAATCCGTGTGGGTAGATCCAAGGAGGATGATATCCAGAGAGCTCAATGTAAATTCAGAGCAAATATGTTTGAATAAAAACAGACCACTTTAAGGTTCCATGTAATAAATTATTTCACCACACCACAGCCTTTTTAAAGGGCTCTGGATCATCAGACTTTACTTCCAAAGCTTGAAATGAAAAATGAATATATATTATATATATATATATATGTACTTGAGCAACAAACCCTCTTTTATACAAGTTTAATTAAAGTCAAGGTGACAAGGTGACGCGGTTAAGCATTTTATTCAATTTTCTTGTGTTCGTATAAGTGTTTTCTTTTCCAACATTTTTTTACAACCTATGTTCAGAATATATATATATATATATATATATATATATATATATATATATATATATGACGTAACAGCAAAATTGTCCAAATCGTGTAACAGAAAATTATTCAAGTGTTAAATTGAATTTGAATCGTTGTATCTTAGAAATGATTGAAGATATCTTATTGGGGTTTTTATAATAGTACTGAACTCTACTTTGGACAATAAGAATATATTTAGCTCTAACTTGAAATGATGATCCTTCTTCCTGTTGTGACCTTCTGACCCAGTTTTCTTCTGTAATGTTCCCGCTTTTTAAAGTTATTCACTGTTCTCTTGGTGGTTCTTGAATTGACTTTGAAGATGGAAACCAGAGTATGAATGTTGGTAGCATTACTGAAGACCTGAATGATCTTTTTCCACTCACCACTGCTCAGCTGGGAAGACATAGTGGGAATGACACAAAACGGTTTTAACCTGTTCTATTTCTAGCTGAATAACTCAAAGGGTTTTTCAGTGATTCTTACGGCAAATGCTACCAGGATGACTAACCGTCTTATCTAAAAACCTGGAAAAAAGAAAACCAGTTAGTTTAGTGGTATTTTAAATATTAAACATTTTGTACAATGGAAAATTATCTGTTATATATGTCACACGATTTGGACGATTTTGCTGTTACACTCGGTAGATATATAATGGACTCTCTCCCGTCGGTTTCGACGTATGAGGATCTGCCAGCTTATTGATTCAGTTATGAAAGATTATGCGATAATCTTAACTGGCATTTAAGACCCGCTAGTGATTTACAAAGGAGGCCACATATGGAGCAGGTGTGAGGATTGTGAGATGAGATCACTGTTAGATTGGCTGACCTTTTAGATCTTGCTCTCGCTACTCGAAGATGATTCAGACAAGCAGGTTGAAAATTGCTGAGTCCTCTAAAACACGTTGATCTACATTCTACCCGCTCCAAGGCTAAGCACTCAAGGGTGTTATGTGGTATATTAACTGCTGACAAGTTGCTTTTCAGCTTGTCTTTGTATCTTAGCCATGGGCGTCCTACATTTCCTGTAGCCCTGATCTAACTGGCTATACATTAGGATCTTGGATATCCTGTCATCAGACATCCTCAAGACATGACCAGTCCACCAGAACTGAGACTGTATGATAAAAGTATCGATTTCTCCAATATTATATATATATATATATATATATATATCCTATTTTTATTTCTTAGGAAACGGTATTGTATAATTTATGTAACAGGTTACATCCGCTTTAGTTTATTGTCCGGCTGTCGTTAGCTGCAAATCTACGGGTCATGATCCATTTATAAAAATAATTTTTAATTTTGCTTCTTCGCTTAGTTTAAATTTAACGTAGGTAATATTTGATTGGTTGATCAGAGTAAAGCCCACAAACCTTATACCCCCCACCGCTATTTTTTTTTTTTTTCGTATAGAGGTTGTATTTTGCTTTTAAATATAAATAAATCGTTCACTCACCAGTAATTTAGAATCGCGGAGTTGCATTGATACGCAGTGAAACACGACTGCCATTTTGAAGTGATTTTGATGTTTTCGGTGTAATATCCTAATATATATATATATATATATATATATATATCAACGAAGGATAGCTCAAGTCGCTGCTCGTTTCAACCTCTCGCTAATTTCAGGCGAATAAAACGCCTGATGATCGTGAGAGTGTGAAACTTGAGTAGCGACTCGATCTATCCTTCGTTCAGTGTTGACCTCATGAAGCGTTTTTTGCTCTGCATAGATAGTATAGGCGTTCAGTATTTACTCTTTAGGCCTTTATTTTCTTTCTTTCTTTGTTCGGGAATTTTTTATGGCATCTGGCAAATTGGTCACTCCGACAATATTGTTTTCTCTCTCTCTCACTCCCTCTCTCTCACTTTCTCTCTCTCACTCTCTGTCTCTCTCTCTCTCTCTCTCTCTCTCTCTCTCTATATATATATATATATATATATAGGAGAGTCAAATTATGTTAACACTAGTATGAAAGGAATCATTTACTCAAAGTTTATTGAACAGTCTCTACCTGTCCACCAGCACTATTAATGCACAAAAAAAACAGCGATAAACGTACCTTGAGTTCTTCGATGTCTCTAATGTTTTTGCTATACACGCGATCCTTTATCATACCCCATAACTATAAGTCGCAGGGTATAATTGGCCCATATTTCTTTACAACTCCAACGGTGAATGCTTACAAATGCTGCAATAATTTGCCATTGATAACAAAATCAGACGAGCAAGGTATTTCCAACAGGATGTTGTACCGCCTCATTTTGCCCGTACTGTTCGCGCTTGTCTCGATCAAAGTTTCCCAAATCGTTGGATATATATATATCTGTATTTAAGACAGCCGTTAATCATACTTATTATAAAACCCAGGTTGTGTGTGTGTCTATTCGTTTATATATGGGATCGGATTTCCTACATTTTTCAACCGATTTCAACAAAACTTCAAAGGACTACGTAAAATTACCTTGCGGTGGTTCTGACAGTGCCAAAAATTGGAAAAACACAATTGTTTTTGCACAAAATCAATTTGAAAACACGATTAAGTGACATCGCTGTTTCGAGAATGGATGGGGGACAACTCATATCGAGTTATACTTATAAAACCCCGGTTGTGTGTGTGTGTGTGTGTGTGTGTGTGTGTGTGTGTGTGTGTGTGTGTGTGTGTGTGTGTGTGTTCGTTTATATATGGGATCAGATTTCCTACATTTTTCAAACGATTTCAAATAAAACTTCACTTTTTTTTTGGCAGGTAGTGTTTCTTATTGTCTTGCACACTTTTTTTCTTTATTTTTACATTCAGAATGCTTTAAAATTCCATTTACAAGACAATTGTTTATAATAAAATTCTATTCAATCGGTAGACTCATAACGATTGAAAACAATATTTTTGTTTGAGTTTGGGTTTGACCAATTCGTAAAAAAAAAAACTAATTAAGACATGCGTGTCCGTCAACCTTAAACAATAATCTTTATCAATTTTATTTTTCAGTCTTTATGATGGTCGATACTTGATCTATCTCTTACTGTTACATCCCCGGGCTCTACTGCTAGTTCCCAATAATCAGCCTTAAAAATTGGGGTGGGGTCGTCTTACATTACAATTCTGAGTGATGTTTGTCGGTAGGCGAACCACTAAAGTACATGAAAATATTCGTATCATCAAATAAACTGATAATAAAAGTAATAAAACCATTTCTACCTTATATATTACGGACATAACTTCATAATAAATTGTCTATTCGAAGAATAATTCCATATCAATGAAATCAACGTGTATCCATGCACGGTCAGCTAAGAAAATGTAAACATCGAGTTATGATAGCGTTCACAAACCTTTATCTTTCGCTAAACTTTGAGTAATAAATAAAAACCTGAATAAAACAAAAGTGTAAAGGGAAATTTACTATTACTATTTACTCGTACTGTTATTAGAGATATTTTGTGATTGTCGCTTAAGTATAAGTAAATGGTCATTAGTACACCAGGCTGTTTGTAACTGTTTAGATATAGGAAAAGAAGAGGAAGGAGAAGAATCCGTATTCGAAAGAGATCACGTGATGAAACGTAAACAAAACAGTGGCTTCCCTTTTAGAGGACGTGTGTAGGAAAACATGATATAGAATCGCTTTTGTTATTTTGTTTATTTTGAATTTCTAAGGATACAGTAAGTAGCAACATTTCCAATAACATCATCTTTATATAATCAATAATCAGTCGTCTTATACTACAGGTATAGGATAAATTCTTGAAAATTTGCTTAGTTTTGGCCTCGTGTTACCTAAAGGTGACCTTATAAGCGAAAATATATGGCATACACACACACACACACACACACACACACACACACATACATATATATATATATATATATATATATATACGTGTGTGCGTGTGTGTGTAATAAACGTCGTGTATATAGCCGGTATTCCTTCATTTAAACTCATTTTCTTGAACAGAATGTCTGTTAATTATTTTGCTGAGCCTCTCCTAGGGTTGAAGAAATGGTTCCATGTCAAGTGAAATCTTGTAAAGGAACTTGCCAAAATTATGTGTAATTTTTTGTGATGTCAACGAACACTCGTTGCCACTTTTGTGATGTCAACGAATACTCGTTGTCTCTTTCGTGTTGCTCGTTGTAGTAGAGACTTTGTAATCGCAGATAAAACTATAGTACGCCGTTGAACAATACGCCTTCGAATAGCACTCGCTCGAATAGTAATCCGTATAGTGATCTGAATAGAGAAATAGTATAGTGAATAGAGTAGAGAATAGCGGTCCGTATAGTAATAGAGGATAGACTAGAAATGATGATCCTTATAGACGTCACCCTTTTTAGCTACTTATCTCCCATGGTCACGTGATCAACTTAATTCAATAATGGGATCGCCTGTGTTTGCTCACTGACGATCTATGTTCAAACCCAAGTGTCGGCAGTGACAGTTTATTCTATATAACAGTAATGTTCCAAGTACTTTCGACCATCTTGGTCATCTTTAAGGAAAGTTAGAAAACCAGAGATTGCCATTGCAGCGTTTTAGTTGTTAACGGTGCATAATTAGAAATGAACGTGTGCTCACATGCTATGTTTGTCGAATAAATTTTAGATATAAGCGTGGCTAATATAGATAGATAGATAGATAGATAGATAGATAGATAGATAGATAGATATAGGTCAATCCACGAGAGAATGTGGTGAATTTATATATAATAAAAGGTTAATGGTCAGAGATGAATTCGACCAGGAAACGGTACTATTAAAAAGTGCTCAATACACATAAAAAAGATAAAACATTAACATATAAAGCTTTTAAGTATAGAAAGTTAGGAAAACAGCCTATTCCACTACCTAGGTTTCAACCTTTTGGTATCTTCAGGCGATTTCGCTTAATATATATATATATATATGTGTGTGTGTGTGTGTGTGTGTGTGTGTGTGTGTGTGTGAGTATTGTCTATATTTAGGCAGCATCCTTTCATTCATACACGTTTCATTAAATAATATAGACAAGCGATTTGCAAAAAACAAACATAGTTTATAAATTCAAGTGCCCTTTGGGAGATTGTATCCCCAACGAATTAAATAATATTTATGTTGGTCACACCACAAACTCGCTTTCACGACGCTTGACACTACATTTGAATGAAAACTCTAACATTTTTAGGCATTTAAAACAACATGTCTGCCCGCACACACAATTCCGTAAAATACTTGTCGAAAACACAATTATACTTCGACATGAAAACAATAGACAAAAACTAAAAATCCTTGAAGCATTATACATCAAACAGTTGAAACCCAACCTAAACAAAATCAATTATTGCATCTCTACAAATACTCTTAAATGTCTATAATTGGTAACAGAAACCATTGATTTATACCAACGGCTTTCCATACTTCATACTTCTCCAATTCACTTTCGTGTGGTCATATCTGACGTCATGAGATGCGGTGCGATTTTCGTTTCTAGCGTCTTATATGCACGTGTTTATCGTTGCTTAGAAATCATCTATGTAAACATTCACAGACTATCATCACTGTCTTCTCCGTATACTGCTTAATATGTTGTAATTGACATCTTTGATAATGGCTTAAGTAAGCCGAAAGCTTAGATTGTATTAAAAAAATATGGATCAATATTGTGAATTTCTTTCTTCGTTCAACGACAATGTTATTAAACTTATCAGACGTTACGAAAAAAATTTACATAAAATAAATAGACAACACTTGTCTATATTATTTAATGAAACGTGTATGAATATATATATATGTATAGTTCGGCATTCGCGACCCCGCTTCTTCGCAGAATTTTCCTTAGAACCTAACTAATAATTTTTGTGGAACCTCCACCACCCGCACATTAGCAGAATCGCAAATATCTTCCACGATTTTTTATGTTTTTATTTTCGTGCCAATATATTCTTCTCGCTTCTTAACGCTAAATTATTAATAACAATACAATTTAGTAATTTTATAATATAAACACTAACGTAAATTCAACAAAATATCAACATAAAATAAATTCTATTGTATAGCGTTTCTTGGAGTTTTCTTTGGGGGTTTTGTTTTTTCCAAACGCCCTGCATATTCTAGGGATTCTGGCAATGAACCCAAGCGCCAGAAAATTGTTATGGCGCTCTGTGAGAAGGTACAACTGTTATTATTGTCATTTATTAATATATATTTCTATATGTTATCTGTATAATCACATCGAGCCTAATATGTTTACACCTTAATTTAAATTTAGTAAATATTTATTTACTTAACTGTGTATGCACGCTAACGCGCGCATATACGGTTGCTAATATCTAGTTATTTGATTTACACACCTATATATATATATATATATATATATATATATATCGATCTAAGAAAGGATAGCGGCAAAATACGTACTTCATTGGTTTACATTTAGTTTAGGTAAAATGCCGTTATGGTTTTGCAATTTTTGAATTATTTTTTTAATTTAATTTCTTTATTAGCCTTCCTGACCTTACATCGGCTAACTACACAGATTGTTTAAACTGTTCAGATTTCCGCTTGTTTTTGCCGGCAACTGGTATTTGTGCAGGCGTATGACCAATTAAAACAAGGAAATCACTTGGAAGTACAAACGCTTGGAATCTATTTAACGAGAATTCCAAAAATCATGAACAATTCCTCATTTTTTGGCTAAATATAGAAATCAAAATGTTTAGAATTTCGGACTGGCATTGAATGGAACGGAAGTTCGACTTGATACAAAATTTGCTTTGAGCTTAATCAAGCTGCCTACGATATTTTCTTTTCAAATATGACAATGGCGGGACGTTTAAAAGACAGAATTGAATCCCCTCAGCGGAAGATACAAATGAATGAATCGTACAAACATCATCCGGTGTTGGTTAAGCGAGAAACCAGCGTGGTATTAGAAATTCTTTTAATTCATTTAAGCAACAAAATTTTCTTTTTTGTGACAGTTCACAAAAAACAAAACTGACTTTTGCCTTGTGGAATTTTAGACAGCTCACTTTTGTTGGCTGCTGAGATCATCAAAGGCAGCCATGTTGTATCAGCTGTGACGTCACTTTATTTTAAGCCTGACAATTTCGTTTAATGACCGTTGAGAACTGTTTTTTTTGGGGGGGGATGATGCAGTTTTGTGAAATTTACTGCTAAATAATTTAGATTAACACAAACATATTTTAAATGTCGTATATTTAGCCAAAAATCCTTCGTTTAAATATATTTTATTAAATGAAAAGAATATAGAATGACTGTTAAGCTTTTTTGTAATTTTTTGTCGTGCATCATGTGTTGGTCGATTTGTGCATGGATTGCACTGAGATTAGACAGGTGACAGGTCAATCTACGAACGAGTGTGATGCATGAGTGTCCAATGTGGGTATTTAATGTGGATTTTGATTATTAGTGTTGGAGATCGTCATAACTAAATATGTATACCAAGATCTTGATAATAACAGCGAAGTCTTGTTTTTCTATAAATATTTTCATGGCATCTGAACTGACGAGCTATTTTCGCTGGTGCTTCGACTGCATGAAATTAAGTATGCTACTAGTTTGGCGTCTCGTTTCTACCCTTTTACTGTCGAAGCAGTTAAATGTAACCGCCTCTTCTGCTCCAACAGCTTTTTCTCTTGCACTTCCCGACAGTGGAACTCCCTTCCTCTTACTTGCTTCCCTGATGACTCTAATATTTAAAAATTTAAATGTAATGTCAATCGACATCTTCTATTGCCTTGAACACCATTCTTCTTTTTATCCTCCTCCATTTTCTTCTTTTCCTTACCCCCCATATATCCAGTCTTTTTCGTTACTTGTACTCTCTGTAGCACCTTGCCTACAAGTGGCACTCCGCCCTAGATTGAAGTGAAATGCTTAATACAGACACACACACATATATATATATATTAAAGACATTTTTATGTTTAACGTTCTTTTTTATAGATACAAGTATTTAAGTAAATTCTGTTTATAATAAACAGTATTAAATAACATTTACCGGCCTGAATGTCAAAGACGAATATTTTCTATGAAAATTTTCGTCATTCAGGCTGGTAAATGTTATTTAATACTGTTTATTATAAACAGAGCATTTACTTAAATACTTGTATCTATATAAAAGAACGTTAAACATAAAAATGTCTTTAATAAATAAATTGTCGGACTTTGTCCATTTCTTAATATACACACACACACATATATATATATATAGATAGATAGATAGGTTGATTAAAAAATATGTCCCCATTTTAAAATACTTATAATTGATTTATTAACTATAATTTTTACAAGAAATGGATATGAGAGGAAAGCGTTTAGCTACCAGCTTCCTAAACCACACAAAATCGCATCAACTGCTTTCACCAGGAACTCTTGTAATATGAAAGACATAACTTCTTGTATTCGCTCTTCAACTTCTTCCAGAGTCTTTTTTTGGTACATTAGATGTGACCCTTAAACCAACCCCAAAGAAAAATTCAAGATTCCTGGCTGGCCACTCGTAAATAAAATAGGGAGTTACTTTTCAATCACTCTGTATATCGCTAGCATCTTTTCTTTACAATTCTTAGTTCGAGTCGAAAGTTGTTAAAGTATTTTCCCAGCTTTTTTGTTTCAAATTAAATGAAAATCCTCTTCTCATTATCAGAATGGCTCGAAAGGAAAAATATCATTTAGCCTTTTCTGAAATGAATCCAAGGCAAATCCTCATACAATCCTTCAGAATGAAGGTCAAAGATTGTTTTTTTCCATGAGTTATATATATATATATATATATATATATATATATATTGTTATGGAGTGATTTCGCAGTGGAGGCTTGTATTGTACTAAGTCGGTCCTAAAATAGGTTCGACGTACAAAACATTAGGAACTTCATATAATAGGTATAACGCAGAGTAATCTAGTTGTGGTCGCTGATACTTTAGTATCCGACTAACAGTCGTCCGGCATCGACTGACTGACCAGCCAACTCCACTGAGCGACCCTTACTACTCCTACTTATTATAGGTGGGAGAGTCTATTAACTATAGAATAGGTGTGTTCCACTATAACATATATATATATGTATATATATATATATATATATAGAGAGAGAGAGAGAAAGAGAGAGAGACAGAGGCAGAGACAGAGACAGAGACAGAGAGGGAAGAAACGTCTCCCTCATCAAGGTTTGGTTAAGGAGTAATGAAAGATCTTTGTTGACAATTTTTTCATTAATTTTTATTCGCTTTTGATTTCTCGCAGATCTAACCTTTATGTTGAATATAAATTATCGCATATTTTCTGGTCTCCTAGGTACGACGATAAACTAAATCTGGCAGCAAGGCCTTTGATCAAAAGAATGGATATTTTGAGCAGCATGGAACCACCTCTTAATTGTTGTTCTTCCCAGGCCTACCCAGGCCTTGGGGAATAGCACCTGTAAGTGTTCCAGCATTTGGTAAATAGTGATCTCCCAAACAATAATCAACAGCACATTTTTATAATAAAAGCATCAACAATATATATTTTATAGTAAAATGACCTACAATACAACACTAATATAAGTATAAATATATATTTTTGTGTCTGTCTATATTTCTGAGATTAGGTATTATGTACATTATTTACATTATTCGGACTATTGTCCTCATCTTTATCGCCATATTTATCACAACGTTTCGGCCGTTGTACGCTCCGGCCTTCTTCAGGTGGTTGGAATGTCGAACTGAACCCTTTATTTCGCTCACTGGGGTAGACTGTTCTAGTTCCACAATGCCATGTCTAATGGATGTCAAAATTATCAGTTATCTCCCTATTAATTCCCTCTGAAAGTTCTCCACTGCCTTAACCGAGTATTGAACTCACACTCTTTGGGTCTTGTCACTGGATCTAACCAACGCCTTTATCCACTGTGCCATGTGTCCTCAAGGAGATAACTGATAACTGACATCCATCAAACATGGCATGTGGAACTAGAACAGTCTACCCCGGTGAGCGAAATAAAGGGTTCAGTTCGAAATTCCAACCACCTAAAGAAGGCCGGAGCGTGCAACGGCCGAAACGTTGTGATAAATATGGCGACAAAGATGAGGATAATAGTCCGAATAATGTAAATAATATATATTTTTGTAGTGAAATTACCAGAAATACATTTTTATAAAAATATTATCAACAATACATTTTATCATCTACAAACTTAATATCTAAAAATCATTCATACGTTTGCTCAAAAAGTATAAAATTATGTACAATACATTTATAATCGAAAGCATATAATGCGTACCACTGGGTTTAGGGTGGAAAGATAAATTATATGAGACTGGTTGCAGAAAAGTTGAATTAACACGAGACGTGGTAACCTCAACAACTTTATTAAAAATGCCGCTGGATCTTGTTTTCTTTTTTCTTTTTCTTTTTTTTTTTTTTACTTTTTATGTTTTCTTTTGTTCTGCCATTTCTCTCAATTCTTTTTTTTTTTTTTTTTACTTTTACCTTTTGTTTTTATTTGCTTTCTCTTCTCTTTGTCCTTTTTTCCTCGTTTCTTTTCCTCTTTGTCCTTTGCTTTCTCGTTTCTTTTCTTCTTCGTCCTTTTATTTTTTCTTTCCTATCTTTTCTTCTTTTTCATTGCTTTTCCCTCTTTTCTTTTTATTTGTTCTTTTCCTTCCGTTTCTCTTCTTCTATTTCATTGCTTTCTTCTTTCGTTTCTTATTTGTCTTTTTCTTTCTCAATTCTTTTCTTCTTTTTCTTTACTTCCGTCTTTCTTTTATTCTTTTTTCTTTTCCTTTTTCTTTGCTTCCTCATTTATTTTTCCTTTGTCTTTTTCTTCGTTTTTATTTTTTATTTTTTTGGCTTTCTTTTCTTCTTTGTCCTTTCTTTTTATTTACTATACTTCTTTTTCTTTCTCCATTTCTACTTTCTTTTCTTCTTTTTTATTTGCTTTCTCCTCGCTTTTCTTTTTTGTCCTTTTCTTTCTCCTTTCATTTCTTCGTTGTCCTTTTCTTTCTCCTTTCATTTCTTCTTTGTCCTTTTCTTTCTCCTTTCATTTCTTCTTTGTCCTTTTCTTTCTCCTTTCATTTCTTCATTGTCCTTTCTCGTTTCTTCTTCTATTTATCGATTTTGATCTTTACTTTTTTTCCAATTCTTTTTTCCTTTCTTATTTCTTTTTCATTTTTCTTTAACGTTTTCATTTTTTTCCTATTTTACTGGGTTTCGATTTATTTATTTTTTTCTCTTTCTTTTTATTTGCTTTCCTTTAGACCCATCGTTCCCAAGATGTCTCCCCAACCAAACCCAGATCAAAGAAAGTATTTCTCGCAGATTTTGCACAGTACTGTAAAAACAAGAAAAGAACCACACAACGTTTACATTCGGAATTCCGATAGCTACGTTCAGTGCCTGCGAGGAACTCGGCTGAGTCGCCATTTTGTTTACAAAACAAACAATATAAGACAATTAAGAACCTTCCTTGAAGTCAAATCATTATTTCTTTAAGAAATTATAAATTCTTAATATATTTTTGCTTCTTACCCTTTCTTTTACTTTTATTTACTTATAATATAGAACAGGACCGTAAAAAGGTAGGGAGTTTGGCTTCACTTTCTTAAACTAGTCATTTAATAAAATACTTAAGGCTTCTGAAAACGCGCACCAAATAAAGAAATGGGAGATCTTTCAATATTTTGCTGAGAGTGTATCAATCTTTGGCAGAGAATCCGATTTGAAAAAAGTGTCAAAGCAAATAGACAAAAATGAATTTTCTGTTGTGAATGAAAAAAAAATCCGAAAAATGAAATTATAATTTCATTCCGCTGTTGCGTTTAACATTATTGATTAAACTATTTCATCAATGTTGGGTAAAACGCGCTTTGCTATGCGACTAGCAAAATATCCCCACGCATAAATATATATCCTTGCTCAAAAGTGCATAGTTCTGTTAATATGATCTTCGAGCGAAATGAACGGATATCTTTCTTTTGGTCAGGCTTTTTATTTTCATTTTAGTATTTTCTTTATATTGTTACATTTATTTTTCGTATTTTAATTACTACTGCTTTTTTATCAAATTTAATCAATAGATAGATAGATAGATAGATAGATAGATAATGATAGACAGAGAAAGAAGAGATTTAGATAGATAGATAGATAGATAGATAGATAGACAGACAGAGAAAAAAGAGACTCAGATAGATAGATAAATAGACAGAGAAAGAAGAGATTCAGATAGATAGATAGATAGATAGATAGATAGAATCGTCCTGCTCCCTATAACTTATTAAAGCACATCTACTGAATCCCTAGCAGAAGTGGTATGTGTTTGGAAGATGTGAATTTAAGTCTTCTTTCTCCGAGATTTGTTGACCTGCTAGAAGATATGTATTCATACATTTCGCAAAGACATTGCCGTGTAAGTGAGACCAACGAACTCGATTTCCTATGCCCCCATATATATATATATATATATATATATATATATATATATATATATATATGCTGTGGTAGGATCCACCTAATTTGCATAGTGGAGTACCGACCATATAAATATGGTTGGTACCGGGAAGAGAGGGAGGAATCAAGACGTTCAACCAGAGACTCTGCCCGACTGCGACTCAGTCAACACATTCTCCAGGAACGGTCTTACCAGGAATATACAAAAGACTATATGTAAATATTGTGTACACTTTCTTGTTTCAATACATTTTGTTCTAAGTACATTGTGTTGCATTATTATTCCATGCATTAGTCAAGTTTCAACAATGGCGACGAGGTAGAAAGAACTATACGAAAAAAAAAAGAATTGATAATTGATAGCCTTCAACAATTGGGACAAGTCATTGAAGAACCCAGGCTGAAGGAAAAAATTATTAATTAAAAGTCCAACATCTAATGGAACGGCGAAGGATTCTGAATTTCTGGATATTTAGAACTCGTTAAAGGACGACTAAGCATAAAAGAACGTTCACTCAGAAAATTTTAAAAGGTGTCGTAAACGAATAACGGTGATTTAAAAAAAAAAACGGACCGACTACAAAAACATGCATGGAATTAAAAGGCGCACAAATACATCGTGTCGACTTTGAAAGGTAACGAACTTTTAAAAAAAAATATATTTTTTTTTTTTTTTGTTGCTCAACAATATTTTATAAAGCAAGACATAAAATAAAAAAGTCGTAAGTTGTTTCGATTTTTCTGGTCAGATTATATTATATCCGTGGATACACAAATTAAAAGTATATTCTTTGTTGCATGAACACTATCAGCAAAAGATGGATGAATTATCCAAAGTCATATCTGAATTATTCAAATCCCAGCAGTTGAGTCAGCAACGTCAAAGTGAACAGTTTGCCTTATTAATAAGGGATCAACAGATAGCACAGCAAAAATATCAAGAAAAGCAAGAGGAAAGACAACAAAAATATCAAGAAAAGCAAGAGGAAAGACAACAAAAATATCAAGAAAAGCAAGAGGAAAGACTGGGAAAACAGGAAGAAATGCAGATCAAGGTTTTAGAAATTCAAAAGTTAACACTGGAGAAATTAAACAACAATCAGGCAAATGAAGGAAATTCTTCATATTCTAATAACATCATATTTAATTCGCTGGAAACTTTCAACTATGGGCCAGACGAAGAAAAAACGTTTGAAGCGTACTTTAAACGATATGAAGATATTTTCTACACAGACTGTGAAAACTGGTCGAATTCAAGAAAAGTCAGTCTATTACTAAGAAAGCTAGGTACAGCAGAACATAGCAAATTTGTAGATTTTATTCTACCGAGAAAGACGAATGAATTGGAATTCTCGGAAACAGTGAAATTGCTAAAGGAGTTGTTTGGAGCAAATATGTCGCTTTGGCATAAGCGATGGTTATGCATGAATGTCGCTAAATCCGATGATCAGGATTACTTAACATATGCATCTATAGTGAATAGACATTGTGACAATTTCAGATTGGCAGAGATTACGGTTGAAGAATTCAAGTGTTTAATTTTTGCTCAAGGACTGGTATCCAGTAAGAGTGCCGAAATAAGACGTAGAGTTTTGGCTAAACTCGAATCTGAACAAAACCTTACCCTACAAAAGTTAGCAGAGGAGTGTCAGCGGGCCGTAAGTTTAAAGAAAGAGTCTCAAAAATCGAAGAAGCTGGCATTGCTTATATTAAAAAAATAAAAAAAACAGTCAAATTACCCATCAGCAAAAAATTGGAGTAAAAATTCGGCGTATTTTAAAAATAGACAAGAAAAATTAAATGAAAAGAACGAGGAGAAAAAAAGGTTCCACCATATAATTGTAGACGGTGCAACGAAAGAAACTGGGAGGTAAATTGCCCATATAGAAATAAGAAAATGTTTCGTATTATACAAGAATGGACACAAAGGATCGTGTTGTAAAACGAAAAAAGTCAATAGCCGAATTAGACAAACAAATTCAAATATAAAATCAGATAGAGATTTGAGGAAATATGTGACGACTGAAATATTTAAAAAGAATATCAAATTTCAACTCGATTCGGGTTCAGATTTAACAATAATGAACTATAAAACATGGAAATTTTTAAAAGGCCTACAATAATGAAGTCAACGAAATGCGCTCGAACGGTAACTGGAAAGGAAATTAACTTCGAAGGCGAGGTTGTACTTCCCATGAAATTGAACGGGATAGTTAAAAATAAAAAGTTTTCATTCTGAAAATGGAGAAAACTTGATGGGTACAGATTTTATTGAAACATTCAATTGTGGGATAAACCGTTAAACTCATTCTGCAGAAAAGTAGAAAGTAATACGCAAACAAGACAGGACATTAAAGAGGAATTAAAGAAAAAGTTTCCGGAAACCTTCACACCTGGTCTTGGAAGATGTAACAAGTTTGAAGCTAAATTTGAATTAAAAGGAAAATACTATGCCAATTTTTAAAAAGAAACGTAACGTGCCTTTCGCAAGTGTAGAGAAAATTAACGAAGAACTTGATAGGTTGGAAAAAATGGGAATTATTTCGAAAGTAGAATCTAATTCATGGGCTGCGCCGATTGTGTGCATAAAAAAGAAATCAAACCAAGTCAGAGTCTGCGTTGATTTTTCGACAGGGTTGAACTCGGTAATTAAGGACTACCATTACCCGTTACCGAGTCCGGAGGAGATTTTTAACAAGCTAAATGGAGTTATATTTTCAAAAATCGACTTATCAGATGCCTATCTCCAAATTCCCGTCGAAGAGGAATGTTCGAAGTTACTAGGGATAAACACGCATAGAGGGTTATTCAAGTACAACAGGCTTCCTTTTGGTATTAAAGTGGCACCAGCCATTTTTCAACAAGCTATGGACGTCATGCTGAATGATTTAGACTTTGCATGCGCCTACTTAGACGACATCATAGTAAGGAGCGAAACCGTCGACGAACATCGAGAGCATCTCAATCAAGTATTTAAAAAGATTCAGGACTTTGGTTTTAAAGTCAAAGAGTCAAAGTGCGAATTTGGTTTGGAGGAAATTAAGTATTTAGGTCACATAATCAACAAAAAGGGCAGATTTCCAGATCCGGAAAGGTCCATTGCGATTAGAGACATGCCGACGCCCACTAATGTGGCGATGCTACAGAGTTTTCTGGGGCTCGCAAATTATTATCAAGCGTTCATTAAAGGAATGTACAATCTAAGAGCTCCGTTGAATGAACTGCTAAAAAAAGACAAGGCATGGGAATGGACGGTAGAATGTCAAAAAGCCTTTGATGAAATAAAGAGAATGCTTACGTCCGACCTCTTTACAATCCAAAACTGGATATTGTAGTGGCAAGTGACGCCAGTTCATACGGGATAGGCGCATGTATTCAACACATAATGCCAAATGGTTCTAGAAAACCAATTGCACATGCTTCGAGAACTTTACTCCCAGAAGAAAGAAGTTACTCACAAATCGAAAAAGAGGCGTTGAGTATCATTTTTGCCATAACAAAATTTCACAGATACATCCACGGCAGACATTTTATGCTTGAAACGTATCATAAACCACTGATCACTATTTTTGGTTCAAAGAAAGGGTTACCCGTTTATACGGCAAATCGTCTGTTGAGATGGGGAACCATTCTTCTCAATTATGATTTTCACATAAAGCACCTATCATCCAAAAATATAATTCATGCGGATAGTTTATCAAGACTCGTACCGAGTCAAGAAGAAAGATTCGAAGAATCAATTATTGCAAATATCAGAGCAGATTATGAAGTAAAAAGCATGGTAAACAACAGTGTAAGAGAGCTACCGGTTACACTAAAGGAAATTAAAAAAGAAGCTGAAAGCGATGATTTCATTTTAGAAATAAAAAGCAAAATGATAGTAAATAACCAAAAAGTGCAGGAGATTTATTCAAGAGGTGAAGGAGTTTTATTATTATTTAGTAGTAGTACCAAAAAAGTTGCAGAAAAGAATACTACGGGACTTTCATATGGGTCACCCGGGGATTAATAGAACAAAAAGCTTAATGCGAAGCTTTGTATATTGGAAAGGAATGGATGTGGATATCGCAAACATGGTTCATCGATGTAAATGGTGTGCATTAGCAGCTAAGGCACCACCTATAGTACAAAAACCATGGCCCAAGACGGATCATCCGTGGACAAGATTACACATTGATTTCGCTGGTCCAGTAGAAGATTATTACTACTTAATAGTGGTAGATAGTTTTACAAAATGGCCGGAAGTACTACGCTGCAAAAAGCCTATGTCCAATACCACAACAACTTTCTTGCATGAACTATTTGCACGGTTCGGTGTGCCAGAGTGACAATGGTACACAATTCACTTCTGCAGAATTTAAGGAATTTTGTGAGTTATATCAAATTAACCACATAACGACGCCGCCGTATCATCCGAGGTCCAATAGACTCGCAGAAAGATTTGTCGATACTTTAAAGCGCGCTCTGAAGAAATCCTCAGGAGTTCCAGCGGAAAAGGCGCTTCAGCAATTCCTACAAGTATACAGAATCACGCCAAACCAGAGAACACACGCAAACATGGCACCAGCTGAACTAATGTTTGCTAGGAAAGTTAAGCCAGTGTTTGACAAACTTTTGCCAGGAAAAATAGAGTAAAGAATACTATGTATACAGCGAGAAAAAGATACACCTCCGGAGAGAAGGTGTTTTTCAAGTGCTACAAAAACAACGTTGAGTTCTGGGAACGAGGCATAGTGGACAAGAGAATCGGTGACCTGATTTACATAATTAAAGGGCTGAAGAATACGCATAAAAGGCACCAGAATCAACTTAAAAAATGTTACGTTATAGAGCATGAAGAGAGTATACCGGATGAGGAGGAAGATGCCATCGAGGTAATGTTTGATATGTTTCAAGTAGAACCTCCGCAGAATACTACTGAACCGAGAAGATCCGATAGGAAACGAAAGTTCACGGACCCATTGGACGTGAATCCAAAACGGAAAAACATATTAAAATTAAGCGGATGGACATATGCATATAAGTATGCAAATGGATCTACAAAGAAATAGCCATAATCATCAACCCATATAGGAAGCCAGTTTGAAATCAAAAGGGATTCCAAGGCTTGGGAGGGGGTGTTGTGGTAGGATCCACCTAATTTGCATAGTGGGAGTACCGACCATATAAATATGGTTGGTACCGGGAAGAGGGAGGAATCAAGAGATTCAACCAGAGACTCTGCCCGACTGCGACTCAGTCAACACATTCTCCAGGAACGGTCTTACCAGGAATATACAAAAGACTATATGTAAATATTGTGTACACTTTCTTGTTTCAATGCATTTTGTTCTAAGTACATTTTGTGTTGCATTATTATTCCATTCATTAGTCAAGTTTCAACAATATATATATATATATATATATATATATATAAATTAATTGATTTAAAATATGGTTATTTTCGCTACACAGTTCCAACCATGTTTCAAAAATAGAAGCTAAAAACCCTAATTTTATTTTTTTTGCAAATAAATTAAAAGCATTAGTTCCATTTCATCTTCAAGCGAATTTTGGAGTAACTTTTAAATTTACCGGGTTTTAAATACACAGCTAAAATCACGTTTCCATGGTTACAGAATATTCTACTCAAATTGAACACGGGGTGTCTAGATTTTCCTTATGACAGTATCATTGTATCAGTTATTAGCTACATTTTGGTAAGGTGAGGATGTATTTTACACTGAAACCTGACGTCGGTTGAATGGATGTCGTCTGAATTTAAAAAAAAAAAAAAAAATTGTTAACGGTAAAAAATTTTCAACGTCATCTTTTAAAATTAAAGATTTTTTTTACAATACTTTTTATTTAACTACGATTTGAAATATTTTCCTTTTTAATTTTTATTTTACTATATTCTTTTTAAGAACAGTCAAATGTATTAGACTCCATTATATTATGTAGGATTATTTTAACATTAAGTTTAATTATGTATATGAGGTTACATTTTTTTTTTTTTTTTTTTTTTGTATATGACTATGACAGCAGAAATGGTTACTTAATTTCACTGATTCAGTAAACTTTTCTTTTATATATAAACCTATTATTATAATATTTCACATGTAAGTACTGAGGACATGGGTCATTCAAAAGCTTACATGTTATGGTATTTCATATTAATTTTATTTTACAATAGGTGTTATTTTTGGATTCTTTTTTAATGCGTAGTATTATTTAAAAGAAATTTAGGTTAGAATTCATTCAATTTAACTACAATTTTAATTACAAATTCAAAATTACAACTTTAAAATTTTAAAATATTTTCATTGTTTAGTTTTAATAGACTATATTATTTTATAACAGAAGGAAAATTACTCATATTAAGTAAGATTATTTTTCCATATCAAAGTATATGTAAATTTTTTTTTTTTTTTTTTTTCTTTTCTTCAAATTTAAATATTATTTAAGTAATATTAATGGCACTTACTACAAAAACTAGCTAAGTCATTTCTCAGATTTAGTAAACTTTATTTATTTATTAATTAATTAATTTATTTATTTCAAATATATGTAACCTAATTAATAAAGTTTCATATGTATGTATAAATAACATGTTAGAATTCATTTTATTTTACTACAATTTTAATTTCAATTTAAAATTATAACTTTAAAATTTTAAAATATTTTCATTGTTAGTTTTAATTTAGACTATATTACTTTATAACAGAAGAATAATTACTCATAGTAAGTAAAAATTTTTTTTCATATCAAAGTATATGTAAATTACAATTTTTAAACTTTTAATTTAGATATTATTTAAGTAATATTAATGGCCCAGACTACAAAACTATCTAAGTCATTTCTCAGAATTAGTAAACTTTATGTATTAATTCAAGTTTAAGTATGTATATGAGGTTACATATTTTTTTTTTTTTTATATATATAAAACCTAGTGATATAATGTTTCTCATGTAAGTACAAAGGACATGGGTCATTCAAAAAAGCTTACATCTTATGGCATTTCATATTAATTTTATTTTACTATATTTGCTTTTTTGGGATTCTTTTTAGTGCGTGTAGTATTATTTAAAAGAAATTTAGGTTAGAATTCATTCAATTTAACTTTAATTTTAGTTTCAATTTTAAAATTACAGACTTTAAACTTTTGAAATATTTTCATTGTTAGTTATATTAGACTATATTACTTTATAACAGAAGGAATATTACTCATAGTAAGTAAAATTATTTTTCAATATCCAAGTATATGTAAATTACAATTTTTAAACCTTTATATTTTAAAATATTATTTTAGTAATATTAATGGAACTTACTACAAAATTAGCCAAGTCATTTCTCAGATTTAGTAAACTTTATTTATTACTTAATTTATTTATTTATTTTAAATATATGTAACCTAAGTAGTAAAGTTTCATATGTATGTACCAAGAACAGGTTAGAATTCATTTTATTTAACTACAATTTTAATTACAATTTTAAAATTACCACATTAAAATTTTAAAATATTTTCATTGTTAGTTTTAATTGACTATATTACTTTATAACAGAAGGATAATTACTCATAGTAAGTATAATTATTTTCCATAACAAAGTATATGTAAATTACAATTTTTAAACTATTATATTTAAATATTTAAGTAATATAAATGGCACAGACTACAAAAAACTATCTAAGTCATTTCTCAGATTTAGTAAACTTTATGTATTAATTAATTAAATTATTTATTTTAAATATATGTAACCTGAGTAATAAAGTTTCATATGTATGTACAAAGAACAATGGGTCATACATTACCTTACATCATCTAGCTTTAGTTATAATTTCATTTTTCAGGAGGTGTTTTATCGATTCATTCAAGTGTTTGTAGTACATTTATTATAGAGGTGTTTCGGTTAGGGATACATTTTATTTAACACAATTTTTAAACGGTGTTTATGTTTTAATACGTTTTAACCACAATTTTAAATTTTAAATAACAGTTTAAAACATTTTTCCTGCCATTCCAATAGACTTTCTTTTTTTTTTTTTTTATATATTATTTAAGAAAATTTTTGACAATGACGGCATATAATAGCTATTTCATTTCTCTGATTCAGTAAATTTTTATTTTTATAAACTTAGTAATATATAGTTTCTCTTGTATACATAGAGGACACGGGTCGTTTAATGATCTACAAATTCTAGCTCTTCTTATTAACTTCCATTTTACTGTAGGTGTTTTATTTGATTCTTTTAGATGCCAGAAATATTTTGAGAGAGATGTTTGATTTTTATATTTATTTATTCTAAATGAAGTTTGATGTTGGTTGAATCTTTTTTGAATTCATGGCTAGTGCAACCTATATATATTTTTATGTTATCAGGATTTTCAATCGAAGAGATATTGCATTGGTATACTAATGATTCAGTGCAACATTTATTTTGTAGTGGGCAATTTTGAGGTTTCGACAATTACATAGTTTTTGTTTATTTACATCAGTTTTATCTTAATTTTTTCTATTGTCTAAATTTTTTGGTTTTGGTATAAGTGTTTATTTAAGATATTAGCATTATGGTTCTTAATGATTTTTTCTAAGTTCTTTGTACAGCTATAACTTAATTTTAGTGTGTTTTTATTGAAAATAGTACTTAGTTTATTTTCACAAGGGAAATGCTTGACTATTAATGTGAGGAATTTATGTCCTAATCTGTTCTTTACCATTTGGTTATATGGGGAGTATACCAAATAATTTTCTACATCTGTTTTTTCTATGTTTTCCATTTTCATTTTTATATACGCTAGTTTTGGGTTTTTGTAGCCACTATCTTTTAGAGCCTTATTATAGCCATTGATATGCTCATCAAAAATCTTGTTATTAGCTGAATTTGTACTAATTCGTTTACTTATAGATAACGGTATATGTTTAATTATAGATGGGGGTGATTTGATTTAGGATGTATATATAAAGGATTGGTGTTGGGTTTTTTATAAGGTGTGTATGTATTTTATTTAGATCTAAAGTTATATCTAGAAGTCTACTTTTTTAATTTAGTACTAACTGTAATTTTTAAGCCCATGCTTTTAAATTCTTTATATAATAACTTTCTAATTCTATCTATTTTGAAGTTCGTTGAGTTTTTAATGACCATTAGCCCATCGTCCCTGTACAAAACCAATATCTTACTGTTCTTTCTTTATTTATATATATATATATATATATATATATATATATATATATATATATATATATATATATAGCTAAAAGGTTATACTTTCCCCAACGAGAGAAAAATGTATATTTTAAAAAAAGAGAGAAACCGCAAACGTTTTTAGTTATAATGTGGATTTGTTTTAGTGTATGTATTATATTTTATTTTTCATATTTCTGCTATAAGTGTTTCCGGTCTCGTGACCTTCTTCATTCAAATAAAAGGAATAAATTTTTAAAAGGAATAAATTTTCCTTATCTTCTTTTAATGTTTCATTGTTCGTTTTCTGTATTTGCATTTCTGGATAGTTGACAAAAGTGAATTCTGCCTAAGTGGTAATAAAAACTGATCTTCTTCTTCGGACTGGGCTCTCTAAAAAAATAATGATTGCTTCTTTCCAAATATTTCGGATTTTGCACGAGATAACCTCCCTCTACATCTATATATGTGAGTCTATTGTTGTCATAAGGAGTGTTCCAGATGTCTCTGGATTTGTTGTTTCTGTATGTATTGTATGTGGAGATTTTCGAGGAATTTTGATTGTATTCCTTGATATGGATAGTGGTTGTTAGTTCGTTGTGTGTGATATATATATATATATATATATATATATACCTGTATGTATATGTGTGTATCCTTTATATATATATATATATATATATATATATATATATGTATGTATGTATGTATATATATCTTTTTATAAGACTATATGCATATTTATATATAAACTTTTCGTTATATATATAAACATGAATATATATATATAGTTGATTCCCATGTCCACAATGTTATATATATATATATATATATATATATATATATATATATATATATATTTTTGCAAAAATAGATATATAGATATAGTATGTAGTATCTTAGAATACACCGAATACATCTGAAAAGTCGTCCCCTCAAAAGGTATCACCTTCCAGGGGAATACTTACAAATTCAGATTATAAATCTGACCAATGTCTACCTCTTTGATTACTGTAAACTGGGCTTATGTATACATTTTGACTGTCATATAAACCAAACATATGTTTACCTTTCTGACTCTAGTATACATTTGACCTATGTCTAATTTTAATTAAAAGGTAAACCAAACCTATGGTGTAAAGCAGACATATGTCTAACTTTTTTAATCTCATATAAACCAGATCTATGTCTACCTTTTTGAATCTCATATAAACCAGTTCTACTTCAACCTTTTTGACTCTGGTGTAAAACAAACGTATGTCAACATTTTTTACTCTAGTGTCAACAAAACCTGTGTCTATCTTTTCGACTTTGGTGTAAACCAGACCTATGTCAACCTTTTTGACTCTCGTATAAACGAGACCTCTGTCTACCTTTTTTCTCCAGTGTAAACCAGAACTATATCTATATTTTGAAAGAAAACCTGTAACTTCTATACCCGTATTTTCACGACCCATTAGTCACTCCAATATATATATTTCCGGATATCATGGAAAATTCTTATTCCAATACCAACCAGAAATCACAAAAAAATATACGAAGCACTGAAAGTATAAATAAATAAAAAATATCAAAAGGGAAGTTTCGCTCAAAGTAAAGAAGAAGAAACTGAATCGGTTTACACTACGCTAGTGATCACCTAAGATAAATGCAAATCGCAAGAAATGACAATTGTCTTGGGAGACATGTATGTCAATATAGTCAAGGAGAAAAAGGGTGAAATATTTAGCATATTTGAACTCGAACAAAAAGAAACAAAAATGGATCCAATGGTGCACGGCAGTTGATCAGGTAGTAGCCAATAATGTAGTTTGTTACGATGTAAGTGTCATGGCTGCTCCTAGTAGTGAAGGTTAGAATTGGCGAGCGAACTATATTCTGTTATGGGGTCCTCCCCTTTTTCATATAAGTGGACTTGACCAAAGTGTTACTTGAACTGCTGCCGTTAAATACCCACAGTCAGTCAGAGAGTGAGTGAGATTAGATGATAGATATTGTGATTGAGTTGGAGGTAGAGTAATAGTGTGAGGTAACCGCTTGTAGAAGTCAGTTACAAGCACGTAGACTCTAAGGAAGTCCTACTTCGAGACTGTATATATATATTATTGCTACTAACCGCGTTCCTGGATTTACTAACAGAATTACCCTTTGTATTATTGTTTAAATACATTTTATTTCTTATATTTAATTCTTGCGTTTGTCATTCATTGGAGACCGAACTTCATCTCGGAATTCACAACATATTTCTTGCTCCCACAAGGCATAACCTTCACAACAAAGACCTACTTACATTCTAGCCAACTATCTACATTCCATCCGTATTTTATCATTGAGAAGTAATTTCCACTGGAAAAAAACTTCTTCCTGCGGACCACGGCTCTGTGGAACCGCCCACAAAAAGGATGTTTCCCCGATTATTACAATCTTAACTTATTCCAGTCTAGGATTAATCGCCATCTTCCCCTTCTATCCGTATAAACTGCCGCTTAACGTAACCCTCTACCTCGAGTGGCTCCCCGGGCGTTGTAGAGGGTGAAACTTACTGTTAAAAAAACGACACCTACTTTCAAGTACATCCAAGACGTATATGAATATACAAAATCTCCGGAAGAGAAACAAAAAAACTGAAAATCCATTATATATCTCTCCGTAAAAGATTCAAGAATGCAGTTTTACGTTGCAAAATATACCCAAGCGCCAAATACGGGAGTGACTACCTTCCACTGATATATAAACTCAGAATGAAACTTCGAAAATTACAGAGGGCCAAGGCTGCACCCAAATATATAATTGAATTTATGGTAACAGCTTCCACTCTTTGAAGTCAATATGTGAATATGAATCAGTTATTATAACAGCGTAATATCGCATTAACTAATAGATCAGATTGGTAATACTTGTGTTTTATATCCAGTGTAACCCGGATATAAGAGAGTTGTCGGGACCGGAGAAGAAGTCTCTTATATCCGGGTTTCTCTTATATCCGGGTTTGGTCTATTTTGATTAGACTAACACAGGCTCTAATTTGGGACCAGAGAAAATCTCTCTTATATCCTGGTTTCTCTTATATCCGGGTCTCTTATATCCGGGTTACATTGTATACATTATTAACCCATGCGAAAAATAATATCCGATTTTAGATCAAACCTTTTATCTTTTAATATATTAACAGTTGTGCAGAAATATAATACTCATTTCTAATGATTAAAGTGTCCTCTTTTTTAATTTTATACCAATCTTTTGCAGAATTTAACTTAAAACATTATATACCACTCATGAAAAAAGAAAGAAAGAAGAGTTTACTTTTTTCCATGAGTGTCAAACTCTCTCACAATGCTTTTCAAACTGCCACCAACATTAACAGAGCATAGGGTTGAAGGGTCTACTACTAATCGGATAATTCGCGCTGGCTTCAGAACTTCCGAAGTAGGGATATGAGTCTTGAAGATTAAGGTATTATCATGTAGTAGAATGTCCATCTGCAATTGACAGTCAACATCTGAAAATAATAATCAAACCAAAACCCAGAACAAATGTTAGGTGAACTGTTTCAGATAATAATGTGTCAGCATTTCAACGATATCGGATCATTTCAAGGAAATTAGGTAGGTGAAGAAACTCAATAAATGGGTTCCACGCGAACACAGGGAAATTCAAAGAATTCGACGTTTTGAAGTGTGTTCGATGCTGCATCTGCGAAATTCCATTTCTTGATCGAATTGTGACGTGATCATTTCTAAAACCAAAATTGCACCAACAAGATTATGACGACTGTCTGGTAGTCCGCCATTGGTGCCATCTATTACAGTTTTTTTGTGATCTGATCAGTGCATCACTGCCGAAGTTTACTACTAGCAACTGAATGAAATACGCATTCAGTTAAACAAAATGCGACTGACACTGGTTAATCAAAGAAATCCATTTCTACTTCATGACAATACCCAGATATTGCCAGGATGACACTACAGAAGATTCCCGTCTTGGGATACGAGACTTTACCACACCCACCATAATCCCCTGGTCTCTCGCCCATTGACTACCACTTTTTCAAGCATCATTTTTTAAAGCCAAATGACAATCCGTTACAAAGAAGATTCAGAAACTGCACACAAAGATTTCTTGAACTTCAATTCCTTAGAGCTTTATGGTAAAGGCATAAAAAATTTGCAAATTGATGGCAGAAATGTATAGATAATCAGGGTTCTTATGATGATTGATTTAAACACTGCTTAAGTACATTAGTGGAGATATACCGGAAGAACTAAGTGGATCTATTTTCTGCCTAAGAAGCCAAGTGCAAACGAATGCAAACGCCAGCAGTCAGCTTAATGAGCCATATAACAAATCTAGGCAATAGAATCAAATTGGATATAGGACAAGAACAGTGCGGGTTCGTCAAAGATACTGGAACAAGAAATGCGTGATTTATGTCCATAATATTATTAGAATGAGCAAAGGGTTAGTGTTACGCAAATGGTTAGGGTTAGGGTTATATTTGCTGGAACTGCTCAGCAACCCTGGTATATTTTGGAAGGTTATTAGAATAATTAAGACCCTGTATTGGTAGCAAGCGGATAGAAAATGAGCTCAGCGGATATATACATAAATAGAAAGAGGTGTAAGATAAGCATGTGTCTTTTCACTTGTCTTATTCTACCTATACAGCGAGTCGATTTTAAGTGGATTAATAGTCCTACCAGGATTTATTACCGGTGGCCACAATCTTAACAACATAAAGTATGCAGATGACACAGTGTTAATAGCAGACACAGAAAGAAAACTACGAAAATTCCTACAAAAGGTAGTGAAGGAAAACGAGAAGAAAGAATTAAACATCAACTGCAAGAAGACAGAATGCATTGTTCTTAGTAAAAGGTTCAGACCAAAATACGAATTGCAAAGTCAAACAAGTACGAAAAATTAAATGTGGGAAGTGTTTTAATAGAGGACGGAAAGTGTGACACGGAAATCTGAAGCGGTACTGGGATAGCCAAGAAAGCATTTCAAAAGCTAAGCAGAGTATTAAGAGACAGAAAAACTTCGTTAGAAACAAGGAGAAGAGTACTAAATTGTTACGTGATATCTGTATGGCAGTCAGTGCTGGACGATCTCTTCAAACATGAAGACGAGACTTGAAGCAACAGAAATGTGACTCTACAGAAGGATGCTGAGGATACCATGAACCTAACAACGATAGAAACAAAAAGGAAACTAATACTTAACATCAGGAATAGACAGTTGCAGTTTCTGGGGCACATAGTGAGAAGGGAGGGCTTGGAAAATATGATATTCACGGGACAGAGATTTAGAGGAAAGCAACGCATATCATACTCGTTGAGCTTGAGTAAATCGATGGTGGAACAGGGCTTAGGAGAAAGACAATATTTATTAAGAGCTACAAGAGACAAGAAATTGCGGAGAGCCATGATCGCCTACGACCTGAAGGAACACGGCACATAAAGAACAGAGAAATAAAAATCGATTCTAAAATCGGACATTATTTTCAGCTTAAAGTATGTCTGCCTTCTTTGACTGTATTTACTTTTAATGATTTAAAAATTACGATGGTCGTCCAAAAGTTCTAAGCCTCACCCGGAAGGAGTTGGAGAAACAAAACAGTTTTTGACTATTTTCAATATGGTCGCCATTGACATCAATGCACTTGGACCAACGATGCTTAAGCATTGCAATCCCATCACGGACGAAGGTGGCGTCTTTGTCCTCCAAAAACTCCTCCCCATCACATATGATCTCATCATTGTTTCCAAAATGGCGACTACACAGGTGAGATTTGAGTTTAGGAAACAGGAAGAAGTCATATGGAGATAAGTCTGGTGAATAATTGAGGTGGGATAACAATTCGAAACCACAGTTTGCTGGTTCAGCTACTGCAAACTGAGCAGTGTGAACGGGCGTGTTATCCTAGTGCAAGTGTACACCTGACCTCAGTTTCCCTCCTCGTTACGACTTGATTGCTTCCTTCTGTTGTTTTAATTCTAATGCATAATAATGTCTAATAATAGTTTTCCCTTTTCCAGACAGTCTATCAGACAAAAAAAATACAGAAGTCATCACCTTGCCAAAAGACGCTGCCTACTTGAACTTCTTCGTGGGTGAAGAACCAGAGTGGTTTCACTGCTTTGGATTTTTGATTCAGGTTCGAAATGGTGAGCCAAGGTTTCATCTTGAGTTACTAATCTTCGGTGGAAATTCTCAGGGTCAGCCTGGAAACGAGTCGGAAGTGTTCTGGAAATGTCAAATCTTTTCAGCTTCTGCTCTGGTGTCAGCATACAGACATCTTGCTCATCTCCATGATCCCAGTTAAAACAGTATGGACCGAACTAGAATTAATGTCTATGAACATAGCTATCTGCTGGATAGTAATATGTCTGTCTTCCAAAACCATACGATGAATGGCATCAACTTGTTAATCAGTGGTTAAGGTTTTTGAACAACTTGAGCGAGGGTCCTCTTCTGTGCTCTTCCTGCCTCGATTGAATTCCGTAATCCACTTAACAGTTGCATAGGAAGGAAAATCCTTAGCCATCTTTATTGATTTGACTGTCATACCTTTCTTTTGCAGATACTTTATCCTTACCCAGTCTCTGTTTTGTTCATTTTTAGATTTGTTGTACACCTTTCACCTTCGTATGGAACTCACCTGCACAAAAAATTAAGACAGAAATCTGAGTTTTTCTAGTTTTACAAAAAAAAAGTGGTAGTGTTTTGCCACAACAAAAATGTTCGGCTATGGGTGAGAGAACTTTTTGAACAACGCTCGTATTTCTTAGGTGCAAGCAATATAGTCATTGCAATTGCAAAATATGTAAAATTATGTATATTTGACTATACAATTAAACTAGTTTATACAAATATTTGTTAATGTAATGAGTATAACAAGTTTAACTAGTATATACAAATAGACAAATATCTGAATAAATATCACAATTTTAGGGAAAATGGTGTCTTAGTTGAATCGAGAACTTGTATATAAACGCAGTATTGATTCCTAATTCTATACTGTCTATATCTATAAACGCACCATCTCCGGGAATGAGCACACTTGCCATATCATCTTCTTTGTGTTGCGTCCCTTCAGGACACACAGGCGATTATGGTACCCTGCAACTTTCTCTCTCGATATGGCTCTTATTAGTTTTTCTCCTTGTGCTTAGAGATCCGCCATTATGTGAGACAAGCCCATCAGGTAAGTGACTTGCTGCTTTCTCCTCTCCTCTTTGCCCTCAGTACACCTCGGGAGGGTTAGGTTTCCTTCCTGATTATGTGCCCAAGGAATTTCAGCTGTCTTTTCCTGGTTACAGGGTGTGGAAGAATTAGGAACAGAAACATTAATGATGAGCACAAAGAGAAAAGAGTAATCAAGAGGACAATAGAGAGCGACTGAGAGCATTTAAATTTTTGGAGATTAAAGTTGGCTGAAAAGCATTGAGTCGGAAGGTAGTTCCACAAGCGAGAAGTGCGAGAGAAGAAACTGTCGACATAGAACTTACGGTTACATCTAGCCAGCTCAACTATAAATGGATGAGATCTCGATGTCAGTCTTGTGCTTGGGTAGACTCGTGTCACCTGACCAAAATAACATAAAAATTAATTTCACCACCTACATCTACAAGAATTCATAAGGGAAATTCTAGTTGGTTAGACGACCATCCTTCATAAATCCCGTAACCAAAAAAATGTCGCTGTTAGAGAAACCTTCTACATAAAACATCTGACACCCAGTATTAATCTCATCTTATTTAACAACGAAAATAATGTGTTAAAATTTATTTTTTAATAGAAAGAATTCCAGCCATGTCTCTTCGCGGATTGAACGCGGCTACTATATAGGCATCACACAACTACATCTTAAATTGGCAACCATGAAAAGATATTAACATTTAATAACAAACCCCATGTAAAATGTTAAAGAAGTGAACGAAAGTGCTTGGGACACACACACACACACAAACACACACACACACACATATATATATATATATATATATATATATATATATATCGCGAGGGTCATTACATATGCTGCAACCGCAGTAGAAATAGTATTTCTTGGGCAAGATAGCCTGACAGAGCCCAGCCCTCTCCAGGTTGGTTTTGAATTCAGAGTTTCCTTTTCCTAGACCGGTTGTCACTCAAGACTAAAGGACCCAGTTTGTCCTACCCTTAACTATAGCTGAGGAGGGGGAGAAGTTATTCATACCTTTCCCAAGGGTATTAGCATATACGTGTATATGTAAAGATATGTATAAATATATTATTATTATTATTAGTTTTAAAATAGGAATAAAAACATTCAATACATGCCGAAGGTCAACTCAGAGGTTCGTGATTTTGTTAACCACTTATCGACATAAATGATTTTTAAAAATTACGAAACACTGAGTTGATCTTCGATAAGTATTCAACGTTTTACTACAATTTTAATAATAATTATTATTATAGTCTTATATTGAGCACTATAGAAGCAGGCATTCTGTTATATTTTATTGACGTTAAATTATATAATTTCGCGTATATAAATTGCTAGTATTAAATGCTAGCTTTTTCATTTGATTTTAATGTATATATATATATATATATATATATATATATATATATATATATATATATATATTAAATATATATATATATATATATATAATATATATATATATATATATATAAATATATATATATATATATATATATATATATATATTAAATATATATATATATAAATATATATATAATATTAAATATATATATATATCTATTAAATATATATATATATATTAAATATATATATATATATATTAAATATATATATATATAACATTAGGCAGCATATAATTTATATACAAAGAAATAATCACACGGAATCAATCAGCAATATTAATGGTATTATTGGCGACATCCATCGCTAGTAGTGTATAATGTATGCATTAAAATACTGTTAATCCATAGAGTCGCGTGGTCATCATTTATAAAACTGTTGTCTGTTGTTTCCAGTTTATATTTTTTTAAATGCAAGTACTTTCGAATAATTCTTTATTCATCGTCAGGCATATCTTTTCCTTATAAAATCAAAAACTTGGAGACGAAATAATATATATGAGTTGTATGTCTGTAAACTTTCAGATATAACTAAAAAAAATATATCTGTAAAAAGGACCTTTTGTGTTTATTCATATATATATATATATATGTGTGTGTATGTACTCACACCCCGCTCCCTTGCCTTTATACACATATATAATCACACCCATCTCTCTTATCCATCAGAAAATTGTTGCAGTTAACACAAATTTATTAAGAACGTCCGCTAGTAAAAAAAATAAAATAACTAAAAATCATTTGAAGATATTGGAAACACTCCAAATAAAAAACACCAGACCCGCCAAGAGCAGTCCTTTTTTTCAAATGTAGGCAGGGTGTCTTGTCAGTGTTTGGAAATTGAACAAAGGCTCCACTAAGAATGAAATTACTCCAACTCTCACATAACACACTATAGGA
>CAHIKZ030000284.1:582500-605000 GCA_903632075.3 Acanthosepion pharaonis | reverse complement strand
GAACTCCATCGGAATGTCAGCCTAATGAGCCATATAACGAATGTTATCATCCGAATTCTGAAAATAGACCGGACATAGGACAAGAACAGTATGGATTTGTCAAAGACACTCGAACAAGGAACGCAATATTTCTGCTGAGAATGTTATCAGAAAGAGCAATATAAATGCAGAAGGACGTGTACCTGCGTTTTATGGATTTTTTAAAGTCGTTCAATAAAGTACACCACAAAGGTCGGTTAGTACTGTTCAGCAAATTTGACATATTTGGTTAGGATATTAGAATAAGCAAGAACCTGTACTATCAACAGATATATAAAAATAGAAAGGAGTCTAAGACACGAACGTGTCTTTTCCCCGGACTTATTCAGCCTATACAGCGAGGCAATTTTGAGAGAACTAGAAGTCCTACCAGGATTTATTATCGGCGGCCACAATATTAACAGCATAAAGTATGCCCCTGACACAGGGAAAAAAAACTACAAAAGCTCTTACAGAAGGTAATGAAGGAAAGCAAGCAGAAGGGACCAAACATAAACTGCCGGAAAACAGAATGTCAGAATTGTTAGCAAAAGGATGAGCCCAAAATGCAAATTACAGATAAAATCAAAGTAGAAAAATTTAAATATCTGGAAAGTGTTCTAACAGAGGATGGAAAGTGCGACACTTAAATCCGAGGACAGGATTAGGATAGACAAAGATGCATTTCAAAAGCTAAGTAGAGTATTAAGAGACTGAAAAACTTCGTTAGAAGCAAAGAGAACAGTACTGAATCTCTCTTCCTGTATGGCAGTGAATGCTGGACAATCTCCTCAAAGACGAAGAAGAGACTTGAAGTAACAGAAACAAAGAAAAGAGTACTGAACTGTTACGTGATATCTGTCCTGCTATATGGCAGTGAATACTGGACATTCTCCTCAAAGACTTGAAGCAACAGAAATGTAGTTCTACAGAAGGATGCTGAGGACACTATGGACCGAATATATGAGTAACAACAAAGTTCTAGAAAAAATGGAAACAAAAAGGAAACTTCTACTTAAAATCAGGAAGAGACAGCTGATATTTCTAGGAGACATAATGTTATACCGGAACATACCTATTCTATTGTTAATAGACTCTCCCACAGATAATAAGTAGTAGTAGTAGCAGTCGCCAGGGGGATCAGTGGAGTTGAGTGAGTCAGTCGATGTCGGACATTGAAGTATCAACCACCACAACTAGATTGCTGCATCATTAACTATTATTTCAAGCTCCTAACGTTTTGTACGTCGAACCTTTTAGGACCGATTTAATAAAATACAAGCCTCCACTATGAAAACTACTTTACAACACATAATGAGGAAAGAGAGCTTGGAAAATCTGATACTCACAAGACAGACTGAAGGCAAGAGGAACAAAAGAAAACAACGTATAATATACTCAGTGACCTTAAGAAAAGGTTGGTGGAACAGGGTTTACAAGAAATAACACAAAATTTATTAATGTCGAGAGGAAATTGTGGAGAGCCATGATCGCTTGCGTCCTGAGGGTACACGGAACATAAAGAAAAAGTTACTTAACATCAGGAAGAGACTTTTGAAATTTCCAAAGCCTTAGAAAGAAGGTTCGGAAAATTTGATACTCATGATAAATTAAAGGCAACAGAAGCAGTGGAAAACAACGCATAAACTGCCTTCCGGGCCTTGAGTAAAAGATGTTTTAGGAAAAATAACAAAAGGACAACAATTTTTAAAAACTATAAAGGAAAGGAAAATCTAGGTAGAGCCATGATCGCCAAAATAGTGAAGAGGCACATCACATAGTAAACAGCAGAAGAATAGTTTTACGTGATCTTAAAAATCATATTTACACTACTGACATTGTTCGAACTGTTGTCCTTATCTTTATTGCCATATTCACGATGTTTCGGCCGTTGTACACTCCGGCCTTCTTCAGGATCTGTCTATATTTCTGAGATGAGGTATTGTAATTATTTACACTATATTGTTTGGACTATTGTCCTCATCTTTATTGGCGTATTCACGACGTTTAGGCCGTTGTACGAACAGAATACAAAAGACATGATTTATTTGTCTTGCAGTGTACCTTCTTCAAAAATATGACTACAACGTGTCCTAGAAATGGTACGGTGAAGTACCATCGAGAGTAATGGAAGAGGAAGGTAAACCAAAATCTTTCGCTATTCCAATGCACCATCGAATTTCTTGCTCACATTTTTCATGGTCTGTTAAAAAAAGACCTCCATGATAGTTAAAATTATGTAATTACTTAATTACTACACGCCTACAATTCGTACTTCGCATCATAGGCTCTTCTTACTAACGACTATACTTTCTATCATTATAATTAGTCCTTTCTTCTTGCTTTCCTTTTACTCCAACTAAAGTATATCTGGAAAGAATATGTGTAAAAAAAAACTTACGCTAAAGATATTTTTTTTCAGTTCTGCATTAAAAAAGATACTGCAAACATTATAAAAGCGAAATGAGTGAAGACATCTTTTCAGATTTCAAAGGTTACACATGTTTATGTGACACTTTGTATTCGCTTTGTCCTGAATAAAAAAAATGGAAACAAAATCGCGCTTTCTAAACTTGTATGAACGTTTCACTTCGGGGAACCAGTTGCAACCTGACTGTTGTTTTGTATGTAACTTTAAAAGACTTCTACTTGAAAAAGATTTTTCCTATCAACATATGTAAACTTTTATTATTACTTTTACACGTTGAGTATTAACTGGTTGCTGTTGCTAGAGATCAAGTGACAGTAAGTCCCTTCACTACTCTAGCGGAGCAAACTCTCTCTCTCTCTCTCTCTCTCTCTCTCTCTCTCTCTCTTTCTCTCTTGCCATGGTTAACAACCAGTCTACGGGTGGTAGAACCCTGATTTCTAATTAGTTCTGAGGCGATACATAAAAAGAGGTGGGAGGATAATAGGCAGACGGCTTCAAACTAACAGAAAACAACAATACCTGAAGTAACGGAGGTATACAGATACGAACAGGTTGAGATAGATAGATAGATAGATAGATAGATAGATAGATAGATAGATAGATAGATAGATAGATAGATAGATAGATAAATAGATAGATAAAGAATAGACTGAGATAGATAGATAGATAGATAGATAGATAGATAGATAGATAGATAGATAGATAGACTGCGATGCATAAAAGTGGTAAGAGGAAAATGGCCAAACAGCTTCAAACTGATAGGAAGACAACAGTACCTCAACTAACCACACTTTACACTACTGAAAGTAAAACAAGTCGAACCTTGAAGCAGATGGGCTACATCAGCAGAAACTGGGTGCCAACCGGTGATAAGAACAAGAAACTAAGGCTACAATTTGGAAGAGTAAAAAAAATTGGACAACGGACGATTGAAAAAATTTTGCCCGGTCTGATCAGTTTCGATTTCTGTTGCAAAATATGGATATTCGGACCAGAATTTGGTGTATACAACATGCCTTGTATTAATGGTTCAAGCTGGTAGTGATCGTGATGCAATGGTATGGGACATACATTTGGACCCTTGGTCCCTTAAAAAGATCGTTTCAATGCCACAACCTGCCGAGGTATTGTGACTGACCTCGTCACTTAGTTTACGAGTATGGTGCATCCATTTTCTGGTAGTCACAACCAGCAAGAGAACATATCATGTCACAAACCAAAAATAGTGGCAGATTAGCCAAGAAAACACAGCAGTTAGCTGCATACCTCAACCATCGTTGGATCTCAATCGCATAGAGCACATTTGCTATGTGCAGCGAACGAATCTCGAAGAATTACGTGATGCGATAATAACAGCATGGTCGCAGATTTCGAAAAAGTTCTTCCAGGCTATTGCCAACATCTTAGACATTGTTAAAATCGAAAGATGGTCTAATCAGTTACTAGGTTGGTTGATGAATTCGTTTTCTACGGATTATCAACCCTTTGCGGGTTATTTAAAGTCAGAAGATATTTTTAGATTGTAACAATTTATTTTTGTTGAGGTAATAACGATTTAGTGATATAAATACTACTAATTAACCCATTGCGGGGGGGATTTGCGTGTAAGTGAATATAACGAACCTAGCAAGAATTGGAACTTGACTCAACGATTAACAATTCCTAGCCATTATACCATCCACACATATTACACATGGTATTCCTAAACGATCACCCATCTAGCCTAGTGACCAGGCTCGAAGTTGCTTAACTTCGGTGATCGTACGGGAACCAGTGTTTCAACGCTATGTGGCCGTATACGTCCAATATTAGAAAAAATGTATATCATAAATGTTAGGACGTCTTGTTACTTAGATGAGAACCAATTTACGTCCCTTCATCTGAACTCTCTTGAACAACAAAGAAGAAAAGGATTTTGCAATATGGCGGTCACACATCCTCACATGCCACGTATCAAACTACCAATCTACCAGTAATCATGTTTGACATCTATTGCCATCCAATCTTACTTATTATAAAACGCAGATTCTATGTGTGTGTGTGTGTGTGTGTGTTTGTGTGTGTGTGTGTGTGTGTGTGTGTGTGTGTGTGTGCGTGTACGTTTATATATTGGATCGGATTCCCTACATTTTTCAACCGATTTCAACAAAAGTTCCCAGGACTATGTAAAATTACCTTGTGGTGGTTCTGACAGCACCAAAAATTGGTAAAACACAATTGTTTTTGCACGGAATCTATTTGAAAACACGATTAAGAGGAATCGCTGTCGCCAGAATGAAAGGGGGACAACTCATATCGAGTTATACTTATTATAAAACCCAGGTTGTTTGTGTGTGTGTGTGTGTGTGTGTGTGTGTGTGTGTGTGTGTGTGTGTGTGTGTGTGTTTCGTTTATATATGGGATCTTCACTTTTATTTTGGCAGGTAGTGTTTCTTATTGTATTGTACACTTTTTTCTTTATTTTTACATTCAGAATGCTTTAAAAATTCCATTTACAAGACAATTGTTTATAAGAAAATTCTATTCAATCGATAGACTCATAACGATTGAAAACAATGTTTTTGTTTGATTTTGGGTTTGACCAATTCGTAAAAAAAAAAACAAAAAAAAAATAATTAAGACATGCGTGTCCGTCAACCTTAAACAATAATCTTTGTCAATTTTATTTTTCAGTCTTTATGATGGTCGATACTTGATCTCTCTCTTACTGTTACATCCCCGGACAACGCCGGGCTCTCCTGCTAGTAGTAAATAAAATCTATAAATGTTCAAAGTGAGTATTCGTTCTTATTTGACACAAATAAGCACACTCAGTAATAAACTGACCCGTGAGTATATACATATATAAAATGGGTAAATACTGTTAGGTTGATATTTTACATGTCACTACATTTTGGTGCATTTCATGTATTTTTATGTATAGGGCACCCAGTGAGAGTTGTACTCACTATTCATTAGTGATGATCAACTTAACCTCGTTCACCATTACGCCACGCACGATGCTAAGCAAATCTTATTCCGCTACATGATCACAAAATTATATAGGCAATAATGATCTACCTAAACCTACATTAGCAAGTGTTACAGCTGGTGTTTTAAGACACCACGGGAAATGTTGCACCGAAATCCGAAGTTGCACTGAAATAGCGAAAGAAGCCTTCCAAAATATAAACACAGTACAGAAGAGCTCCACAAATCCGAACATAGCATAATCTAGACTTCCTTGAATTAGACTTCCTCGAATTTGGACTCATCTTCAAATCCGGACTTTTGTAATGACGTAAATATATAAACCTTTACTTCTTCGAATCAGAACAGTATCCTCAATAAAGCGTTTGGTACCGGCAGATTTCAGCGAAAGGTGGGTAAGCAAGGCAAGCCTTGTTCGAGTGATCGGGGATAGTCTTGATTTTTCTTTAGGTCTCCCTAATTCACAACGGGGCGGTTTCCTGAGGAGCCCTTCTCTTGTTAGGATAGACTCTTCTTGTGTACCTAGTTAATGTGAATAAGTGTCATTCCTGGCCTGTTCCTGACTTCTTTGGTTAGGATCCAAGCCGATATTTCCAACATCCCCAGTTTGTTTTTTGCTCCCTTTTTCATCTCGACTCAGTCAGTTTCTTTTTTGCCATGGCCGTATTTATTTTATCCTTCTCTCTCCCTTAGCAAGAGTGTCACTTGATGTTGTCTGAATACAGAATACAACGGCATCTCTTATTTCTTTGAGGGTAGGACGGGTTATACTAACATCAGTACTTTTAGTTTGTGTTTTGTTATATTTTAGTTTGTTCATCCCCTCCTTCTCTTTACTTAACATCAAATTTTTTTTATATATAATTTTATACTCAAAGAAATTTTTATGTCATGGGGTGGGTTGTAATTTCCCTGGGTGTATGCGGTATTGTGGTATGTGTAGGATTGAATGACGACGGTCGAGTTTTTGTGGTGGGTGTGCAAATTGTGATGTATAAATGGGTCGTGAATCTGATTGGCTAGGTATAAGGTAGTGTCGACCAGCCTCAACCCATTCCCCCGTTTTAGGCCTTGTGCCACAATTGATGTATTTTATCAATAAATCTTGAAAAAATACTCTCAAACATCTCGGATATTCCGTTCATCGGAGCTGTACTGCATATCCTTATTTTTGTCTTCCTTTACAGATTGTAATTGATTTAAAATAAGATATTTCTTATCCATAATAATGTCACTAATTTCAAAAGGAAGTGAATTACGTTGACTTGTGTGCAAAACGGGAAATTCTTGAAAATATAGAAAAAGGAATAAATAACTCAGTTCTAATAAAAGAATATAATATTGGAAGAAGCACACTCTTCTGTATAAAAAAATAAAGAGAGTTAATTTTACAAGCTGCTTCTTCCTGTGAAAATAAAAGGAGAAATGCTTTACGGAAAACTTTCACAAATTACAATATTTGTTTTGCACAATTTTTTTCATTATTATTGCTTGTCAATTATTTTTTTTGTCGATTTATGTATTCAATCTACACTTTAAATAAAAACGAATCAATTTTCACCTTGCTACAATCCGAACAGTATCCTCAATACCGGACATCTCGGCTGTTCGGTTTAGAGTTCTAGTGTATTAAGAAACAGGAAAATGTCACTAGAAACAAAGAAAAATGCTTTTGTAATATCAAATATATATAATTTCGATCCTCCATTGTGGAAGGGGTTGCTGGACAATTTCCTCAAGGATGAAGGGCAGACTTGAGGCAAGGGGTGGGGAACTACAGAAGGATCCTGAGAATACTATGGATGGACATTGTAGGTATTGAGGATGTTTTAAGAAAAATGAAAATAAAAAGACACATATTAAAATCAAAAAGAGAAAGTTGACATTTCTGGAACACATGATGAGTAAAGATGGCTTGGAGAATTTAACACTCACAAGGCATTGAAAACAGTACTGGCAGAGGGAAACAGCCAGTAACCTATCCAACGGGAATGACAAAAGGGATACAAAGAATGGGAAATTGTGAAGAGCCATAAACGCCAACGTCATTAAGGGACACAGTGCATAAAAGAAGAGACAGCTACCAAGCCTGAAATCATGATACAAGTTTTCATCTACGACATTTGTTTGCTAACTATTGATCATCTGTAGGTTCAAAAATTGTCTGGCATAAGGCTAAGGTGTGTGAAACTTATGTAACGGATACAGACATAACTTGGTAATTACTGGCAAAGTGAGAGAGACTGAGATTTTCGCTTGGCTCAAGGCCAGAAGTACTAGGCATATAATAAGAAACGAATTCACAGAATCAGTCAGTGAGATAGCTCGTTAACCACAACTCTACACTGAGATTAGTTACCAGGGAGGTCAAAAAGTGGATAGGCTAACAAGTAATGATTATGTGATTGATTATCGAAAAGTTTCACTGTATAATAATCAAAGTATATGATTAGTATTACCAACTGTATTATGGGACGAGATTATGTTGGAAGATAAAAAGTTGTGTAAAACAAATGTTTTTTCTCATGCATTGATAGATAGATATGAACAGAACATGGAAGGACATAGATAGATAGATAGATAGATAGATAGATAGATAGATAGATAGATAGATAGATAGGAAAAGAATGATAGATAGATAGAATAGAATAAATATGATAGATAGAGATAGATAGATAGATAGATAGATGGGAATAGAATGAAATAGATAGATAGATAGATAGATAGATAGATAGATAGATGGGAATAGAATGAGATAGATAGATAGATAGATAGATAGATAGATAGATAGATAGATGAATGAATGGATAGATGAATGGATGATAGATAGATAGATAGATGGATAGATGAATAGATAGATAGATAGATAGATGGATGAATGGATAAATAGATAATGAAATAGATAGATGGATGGATAGATAGATGGATGGATAGATGGATAGATAGATGATGGGAATAGAATGAGAATAGATAGATGGATAGATAGATAGATAGATAGATAGATGGGATAGATGGATGGATGGGGATAGAATGAGATAGATAGATAGATAGATAGATAGATAGATAGATAGATAGATAGATTGAACAAAATGATCGAAACTCCATTCTTTGATACATTGTTGGTATAATTTGTCATCAAGTGCAGCTTTAATACATCGAGGAACTGTGACTCTTTCACCTTCTGTACGTTTTTTAGGGGTATTTTGAGTCAGTCTTCAAGTAATTTGCTTTTTTTTTTCTTTCAACAACGATGGAATATGGAAGCAACCTTCACATTCTTCTCTAAATCAATGTTCGATTATATTGCAATCCAGTGATAGCATAGCACAAATCCAAATAGTCTGCTTCAATTTTATGCACTTCGTGCCAAAAGTTTAAATAACATTCGCCGTGTAAACCGGCGCCTTATCACCATAGAAGAGGATGTTATCACCACGGCACAGTGGTTGTGCCATAAGATGGACGTGACTCAAAATGCACACATCATTCTTGGCGTTAAATCTATCAGAACAATTAAAGGCTGAAAAGATTTCCTTGATATAGCTGGCCAAATCATCAGGTGGCGGGGGGGCTCCTCCATACGTCACGGTAGGAGTCAAGTAATCGATGTTGAAGGCTTCCTTGAACCGCCTCCGGACATAAACACACACCGAATTTGCGGAAATGGGTGAACGATAATTGACCAGAGAAGATGACATCGTCCCATTGAGCCATTGACCTCTTCTAATAGTTTAAATTCCATTTCTTTCCTCTTATCCATCTTGATAGAGAACCGAAGAAGTTTAGCAATTCTATTTTACTCTGCTGTATAGAGATCGAGGGTAGTTTGGGTTGACACAGTCAGCCATCAAATGATCATCAATCTACAGCAGCGAATGCTGCAGTTTGATGATTTTTAGAGACAATGTGCTTCCCTATTCTACACTTGCTTTCTTCCAGAATCATTCTTGTCAGAGCTGGTTTTACCTTGGCTTGGGATGTCGTGATTTTAGAGAATGTACCTCAGCAGGCGTTACCTGAGAAACCATACAACCGGTTGTCCCAAGCCTTGTGACTGAAATTAGCTAAACAGAACTAATTGAGAGCCGTCGACGGTTGTGCTAACACGAAGTCGCAAGTCATCGTGACCGATGGTTTGAATGTACTAGCCTTGTTCAGACTGTTTATCACGCCAGATAATACGCTCTCTCCCCCAAAAAAAGGTCCTCTCAGCATAATTGCAGTATGAATCACAGGTTGGCTCTTTGGGTGTCAGAAAAAAACAAATGAGACTGAGCGAGCGTCTGCAATAGGGATAGGCATTAACTAACCGTCCTAAAAGACAGACATACTCGGATATAAGCAGCCAGCCATTGCCTGTCATTAAACAATTCAGCAGTGGCACGAACAATTTGTTCTCTTTGGAAATCGGGAGCCACGCATTTTAACTTATTTAAATATAAATATCTGTAAAAAAAGTAAAAGACACAAGGCTATATCCTGAAGTACAAGATACAGAGAATGCATATGAACACATATATACAGAAAAGAATAGTTTTGAATTTATCATATTACCAACAAAAAATCAGTTAAATAAAAAATGGTGTATCTATTATTTTGTTCAATTCTTGTAGAGAGATAATGCGAAAAATGGCAGAGATAAATTGCCATTAAAATTCTCCACTTCTTTTTTCTCTACTGCTAAATTCCTTCCTACCCTTGGGCGAAATGTTACTATTTCGGCCTCTTTAATTGGGTGCTACCGCAAAGTTCTGCGTCTACAGACAATCTGATTGGTCCTCGTCATTATCGCTGCACATTTTTCAGTCCGCGTATGAACTTAATAAAGCGTAATTTGGGTATAATGTAATTTTTTTTTATTTACTGCTTCGGCAGTGAATGAATACACGCTGATTTACAAGAAAATATACTTAGCGTTATTTGTTGTACTTGAGGCTTCAATATGTTCAAAAACTTGAATGTCTGCATTAACAAGGGTTCCCTACTTCTATGTTTTTTCCGTCTATTCAAGGCGAGCATAGAAAAATAAAGTATATTCACGCATAAATATATACTTTGATGAAAATGATTGTTGCAATGTATCCGTGGTATTCTATATATATATATATATATATATATATATATATATATATATATATATATATATATAAGCAAGGACTTGATGCCACAGAACATAAATACGGTTTTGAAAATACACGAAGGCATTTTTTAATTAAGAAATCACTCCAGCGACCACTTTGTCAAAAATAAAAGGTTAGCGTAAGTTTTGACTAAAACAAAGCAAAGAACAATTCCCACAGAAAATAAAAAAAATGGGAGTGAGGAGGGAACATTATGGAACATGATTAAAATATATTTATTGGTAAAATAAATAGATCCATATATATATATATATATATATATATATATATTAGTTTTTACATACGGACAAAAACAACTTACTCACTACAAAGATGCATTCTGGTTTCGATGCTTCTGCATTTCGACTGGTCAACAGTCAAGATGCAGCCACATCAAAACAAGAATGCATCTTTGTAGTGAGTAAGTTGTTTTTGTCCGTATGTAAAAATTATAAGTAATTATTGATCTATTCTTCGTATTGAGCCCTCTTTTGAATTAATGCAGAAAACGTTAGAATTTATATTATTTTCGTTCTCATTACATTCATATACATATATATATATATATATATATATATATATATATATATATATATATATATAGGTAATAATCCCTTGGTATATAATCCAAGTAAATCCTATTGATACTAATATTAAATATTAAAACTGATTCATACATAGAGCTCAATGTTTTAATCAAACAAATCAACATATCTAATACAATAGGAATTAAGTTTACATTAGGTTAATGATCATTTTCAACTAGTAAATTTAAATATAATTTGCAAGGATTTTTCAAATTAGTCAATGGATGATAAATTATTGAAATAAAACAGAAGGAAAGAAGGGAAGAAAAAGAGATCAAATAAAAACAAGGAAGTAGTGTAAGTCTAGATATGAAAGGTGGTTACGGGAGAAAGTAAGAGAAAAATATGAAAATTCTTTAGAAATTTCTAAAAACCTTTGTCCTGAAGAGATCAGTATTGAAATATATTCATGAAATAAATTATAACCAAAATGGAATTTTAAGGATTTTCTTTACATATTATTATTATTATTATTATATTTCTTTGTTACTTACATTGAACTCTCTTTGGATTAATGTCCTCCTTGGAATTATCCCTACCAATTACCAGTTGCTATTATACATGCATATATATATATATATATATATATATATATATATATATATATATATGCTTTTAAAAGTACCGTCTTCATATTGACACCCAAACACTCTGAAATGTTCGTATTGGAGCTCCTGGCGCGAATGCCAAGCAGTACAGCATGCCGTTTCCAAATTTCTGGACGGGTGAATTGCGTCGTGGTGCTCTTTTTCTCACTGATGGTGCCCAACTAAGTCTATTATACTGTGCAATCGACAAAATCAAAAACAATCAACGCGCTTGCGCGAAATTAAAAATATAATATGGCGACAATTTACCTATCGCACCCTGTGAGTGTGTTTATTTATATATATATATATATATATATATATATATATATATATATACCTAACTGAATCATTACTCCCCCAAGTCAACATACACAACAAATATATCAAGAAATCAAAAGAAAATGGTTGAATCCATCAATACAACAATACAAACAATATTTTTACATGTGAAAATATTCCCTTCAAACATAAAATAATTGACGTAATGTTTCAGTTGACCATATGAATATACAACAGCTTTTCTATATTCTTCTAGCTGATAACCACATTTTGATTCTTGTTTATAGATACTTTGTTTCAATAAATTCATTTCGTTTTGTTTTTTTTGCCTTGAAAAAGGTCATATTGGACGAAACGCATACCCACACGCGCACGCACGCACGCACACACACACACACACACATATATATATATATATATATATATATATATATATATATATATATATATATATATATGTGTGTGTGTGTTATGAAATGGACTAAGTCCGACAATTATTTTCTCTTTATACGTTATAGATACAAATATTTAAGTAAATGCTCTGTTTATAATAAACAATATTAACATTTACCGGCCTGAATGTCCGAGAAATTTCATAGAAAATATTTGTCCCCTATATAGCCTAACGTGCTATAACATTTAGCTACAGAGGAAGCGTCTGGTTAAGAAAGTCAAATTACTGTTTTTAAACTACAAATTTTCCATGATTTCTCTCGAACGCTCATATCTACTCGAAGCTGATCTTAACATAATCAAATGACATAATATGTAATGAAATGGATATTTTAGACAATAATTTTGATATATTTTTTGACTATACGTTTTTTTTATAGATACAAAGAGAGAAATATAAATAGATAAGGAAATGATAGATAGATAGATAGATAGATAGATAGATAGATAGATAGATAGTGGTTGCGAACTTGTGTTCGAATACGACCATTTCTACATATCTTTTTGGAGACTATCTACATGTGCTGAACGAATGTGGCTCTTTAGCCCAGCAAGGGACCCACATACTCTGGCACAAACAGGGCACTTAAGAGGTGCAGCAGTGGGTGTTACATTATCATGCAATTTAAAATATCGCATGAAATCACTTCTGGAACCGCATGTCTTACTGCAAATTTCACATTTCAGTTGCCTGACATCTACGACTATATAGTTAATTGCCACCCTCACAAGTGGCTCCTTCATCGACAAACACACTCTACTACAATCTGTACACGTCAGATCGATTTGCCTGTGGGTGTCTTCAGGAAGTTCAACAGGGACACCTTTATGCACATCTCTTTTAAGCATTGCTCGCTTCCTCTTCTCCTCTTCAAAGTGGCACTTTGTTCCACTCTGAGCACTCATTCCTATTATTGCATTCTTCCCAATGCTCACGAGGAATGTTGCATTTCTTCAGCGCATCCTTGATGCATTCCTTAAAGCGAATCCTTGGTGCATTCCTTAAAGCGCATCTTAGGTTTGACTGCATTTCTCCTCCCTGTTCGCAGCTCATCATAAAACAATTGCTTTGGAATACGGCTGTCATCCATTCTGACTAGGTGGCCTGCCCACCAAAAATGAGGTTTTAGCATCAGGGACTCAATACTATCACAGCCGCTCTACACTCTAGCACCGTCTACATGACTAACAAACATTTGCCAGGTAATACCAAGTATACGACGTAAGCAGTATTGGTGGAATCTCTCAAGCCTTTTCATTTGTCTGCCGTAAACCACGCACGTCTGGCAAGCATAAAGATAGCTAGATAGCACAACAGAGAGAAAGAGTAAGAAACATAGATATTTGTCCTCTCCGTTTACGTGTTTTTTATGTCTGTCTGATCAATACATCTGTATGTGTGCTTTTATGTATGTGTGTGCGTGTGTCCGTGTACGTGTGTCTCTGCGCGTGTGTGTGCATCTATAATAAGGATATTTACCAAAATATTTACCAAGCTATCGATTTTTTTGCATGCTAGCATGCTAGTTAACATTCGTGTCAGTCAGCTGTTGGCTCTCACGCTGGCCAATAGAATCTTCCTGCCTATTCGTGGCAGCCAGCTTTAGGCTCTCACTCTGGCCAGTAGAAAATGGCCGCAAGCTACATGAAAACTGCCTGAAAAAATTGATTATTTCCACTATCGATGGGAGTTGGGAAATGCAAAGTCGGTCTTGGCCTTCCCGCTAACTTAGAACATGTGCATATAAATTTTGGTGCAAATCCGTCGAAAATTGCGGCCGTGGATTCGTTACACACACATACACACACATCCTGCCTTTTATAGATATAGATATATATATATATCAGCTAGGAATAAGCGTAATTTCTTATTCAAATTGCAAGTTATATTTGATGTAAATTAATAAAACCAAAAAACAACTGGTTTCATCCCAGTTTATCAAGTTTATTTATTCTGAGAATTAAAAAATGTGTAAATAAATTTATCGAATGAGGCAATGAGAAACAGAAAATAATTATTTAAGTAAACTAGACACTAATTATATTCAGACTCAGCAAGCAATCCTTCTATTTACAAAGAGAAGGCTTGCAGTATCTGATATACATAGACACTAGAACCATATGATGATATCATGAGTGTGACCGAGACAAAATTCAAGAACGGTCAACCCTAAAGCCTGTAGCACAGCTCCTGCTATTAATAACATGTTAAGCAAACGATGAACCAGATGTTGACTACTGCTAGAGTCCGGATTCAAAATGCTTCAGATGTTGTTTTATTCTAAAATTCAAACTCTAGGAAGTCTACCCTATGTAGTCGAGATCACAACTATATTCATATTTATAAATCACGGAATTAACATGATGGGAGGAAAGGACATTTTTGCGAATGGAAGAAAGAATAGGTCGAGTAACAACTATTAATCGAACCTCAGCAGAAAAATAACACCTGTCGATTGCAAGTGAAATTCGCCTAGCCAAAGACTCAGCCTCTGAGCCAATGAAAGGAAGACGCAAATAAACAGGACATTTTTTTTTTAACTATATGAGGCTTATCCTTATAAAAATTATTGATGACATCTATCCAAAACATCTAAGGGATACCCATTTTTGGAAAGTGCCATCCTAATAAAATCAATTCTCTCGCGAAGAAATAACCTCCGAACAAATGAGAGCCCTATCAGTAAGGGTCTTAGTAAGATTAATCTTACGTTTTGGGGGACAAAAAGAGTCCCAACGTGTGTAGAGGCCCGAAAAAGTAGCCTTCCTAAAGACAAAAGTCAAAAACTTATCACGAATCCTATGAACAAGGACATCCAAAATGGAGAGATTACAATTAGACTCCTTTTCAACGGTAAAACTTAAGCCAGGAGTGAACAGAATTTAGTGAAGTGAGAAAAAAGAATATATATATATATATATATAAATATATATATATATATATATATATATATAATGTATATTTGGTCAACGACCTTTCTTTCAAACAACTTTTGTTAAATATGACAGACAAGGAAAAAAAAAATTATTTAGTACTTCCAGCGTTGTTACATTTTTTTTCTATTCGTATTATCCATTGTTCCTAGCACTTTCGACCACTTCTTTACACATTTTCCAGGGGGGGGGGTTCTTTTAGGTGTTGTTAATTTCTCTTCTTGTTTGACCTTACGATATATTTTTGTGTTGCTTTAAATACTAGCAGAAGTATTTATTCCAAGCTTCGCGTGTTGAGCGCGGCTAGAATTCGAGTGAGTGTCTTCCTACTTTTTTAACATTCAACACACCATTCCCACTATTAAATAAGGTGAGCTTTATAGTGGGAGAGTTTATAGTTTATATACAAGGCCTTCCTTATAACGAGATGTTTCTATATTATATATATATATATATATATATATATATATATATATATATATCCACACTGTCAAAATTATGATCATCAATTTTTGGTACAAAAATATGAGGTATTGTAACTATTTACACTATTTACATTGTTCGGACTGTTGTCCCTATCTTTATTGTTATATTCACGACGTTTCGGCCGTTGTACGCTCCGGTATTCTTCAGGTGGAATTAGTTCGAAAAATCGACTCGAACTCTTAATTTAGTCTATGGGAGTAGATTCAGCCAAAGAGTTGAGTGTTCAATCCCTGGCCACAGCAGAGCGGACAAAAAAGCTTGTAGAGTTGAGATACTAAAGGGAATTAACTGAAACTAAGATACCCAAAGCCATGGAATTTGAAATTTTTAAAAAAATCACCCTCGGCGCTTTCACATTTGAGGACGCCTCAGGCATCGGGCAATAAAACCAGTCCTCTTCCGACGTAGAGGTACAGCCTGTGGAAAGGCCTCCTTAGTTTTAAAATTAATATTATTTGAGCCTCCGGAGCCAAAAAACGGTGAATGATGGCGACCGTGATAAAAGCACCATTTTTAAAACACCCAGGATCAAATGATGGAAACGGAGTAAGGCAATCGCCAAAAATCCAGTTACCATAAATAAAATAACATCGTCTACTGAATTATCTTATTATTATTAAGAGAACTATTCATAAGACAGTGATTTAGATAGTGAACAGTTATTTTCCTTATGGAAAATTTAGTGTTCTTATTAGAAAATTGCTAATATAACAATGCTTTGATGGCTGAATAATAATGCTATGGATTTATATGAAAAAAGAGTATATATCTAAACGCTAGAGAACCTTTTACATCAGCCTAATTTAAGCGAATTTCTATTATCCCCCCTCTCATATTTATCTGCCTACCATGACCACCTCCAGCATAGAAATCCTTCTCATAATAATCAAGTGATTAGACTCTATTTGAAACAAGGTTTTTATTATTTTTTTCTTTCTCTATACTTTGTTAATAATTGGTCATTGAACGCGCTACTTATGCCTCTACAAGTACAGTTCTTGTTAAGTGCCATTGTCCCAAATGAATTACACTCATGCTCATCAGGTTTAATTACGTTCTTGTTAAAATACCCAGTTTCTTACGGAGCTGCTTAGTACATTCGCTAAAGATTACGGAAATCCGATACCTTTGACGGCATGTCTTCGAATAGTTCTACAGATTAGCTTCCATGCCATTCACTGAGTACAAACTTGAGCAGACAGGAAAGGACACATATTAACGTCATCACCCGTAATTTTTGAATAGCATTTTACGAATTTTGTAGGATCACAGACGGTTAGGTAGAGAGAATTTTAAACAACCAAAAAAAGCCTCATCCTATCGACTCGGGCAAAAAAGATAATTTTGTTATCATGCGAAGGTATTAGGAACATTTTTTAACTTTATTCAAATAGGTCAATTTAAGTGCAGTGTATTGTAACTGATTAAATTTTAAAAAAATGACATACCGTAAATTACGACTTCAAAATTATTAACATAAAATTCTAAGTTTTTTTTTTTTTTTGGCTTTATGTCTTTTTAATCAAGTTCACCCCATGTAGTGATTTTCCAAGCGTAGATGTGGCACAAGGTCGAAAGTATGGGGCACCCAGTGAGGATCGAACTCACTACTCAGTCGTAATTGTTCTAGCCAGATAGGCTTGCTAACCATTACACCACCTCGAGGTGAACGAGTTCACCCCATGTAAGGCATTAAAGACATTGAGGCACCAGGGGTTACTGGGTGTGGAAGAATTAGAAACAGAAACATTGCTGAAGATCGGGAACAAAAAAAAAGAGTAATCAAGACGACAGTAGATAGCGATTAACATTGCATTTAGATTTTTGCAGATTAAAGTTGGATGGAACCAATGAAGACGGAAGGGAATTTCACATGTGAGAAGTTAAACCTATACTTACCGAATAGGTCGACCTCCAAGCATACAGTAGGCAACCAATGGTCCAGAACTTAGGCCCACCGGTAAAAGAAGTCAGACTACAGCATAGTGTCAAAACTACATAAGATCAGACAGCTGTATATTAAGATTCTAACCGCAACAATTTTCTACATGCGTTTTATAGTAAACAACCTACAATGCACGCCAGTATGTACCGTATATTGTATCGTTATAACATTTAAAAGACAGGTCAACGAATTAACATCCTATAAAATATTAATACCGCAGATTATACGTCACACCAGGTAGTCTTTTGATAGTACTGCTACGTATCGTATGTTATTGTAAAACACATTATCACTCATCGGCTATTTGGATCAGTGCTGTAAACAAACAACCAGTGACGCTATCACACAGTATATCAGCTCTTGTGCGCGATTTGTGCTGGAGCATTAACAGAAGACAGGATTTATGTTACTATTTTAATATTTTATATTAATGTCTGTGTTAATATATCAAATATGTTCACCACTACCCACTATATATATAAAGTGGAAAGTTGAAAAAATAATATATATATAACAGTGAACACTGAAGTCAACACTCAGAAACTGAAGTATAATATATATTTAAAAAATCCAAATTGTAACCAAAACTGTATGCGGCTTTTCTCTACTCTTTAAAATATACGCTTTTCTCTTGTTTGAACAACTAAAAACTCTCCCTTATATATATATATATATATATATATATATATATATATATGAAGAAAAATATACGGAAAAAACAAACAAAAATCCTAATATGCAGTTATGCTGTTTTAATGTTAATATAATGTCAACGTCGGACGTTTCGGTCTAGTAGACCATCTTCAGGACATATTCATAAAACATAATTAAGATTAGGCTATATTTAATTCAACATGAAAAGACGATGGACATAAGAGTAAGACTAATCAAAACAGACTTATATAAGTTTTAGATTAAAATAAAATTCTTTTCATTTTTCATTCAAAATACTATATATATTTTCACAACATCGCCGACGTGACGCCGACGTGATCATATTGAAACGGAACGCTGTTCTTGAAAAAATTTCTGTTGTCTGTTTTGATTATATATATATATATATATATATATAGAGAGAGAGAGAGAGAGAGAGAGAGAGAGAGACGTTTTTATGTTTATACACTCTTTTTTATAGAAAAAAGATATTTAAGTAAATGCTCTGTTTATAATGAACAGTATTAACAACATTTACCGGCCTTAATGTCCGAGAAATTTTCATAGAAAATATACGTCCTCTGGCAGGAATCGAACCTGTATCCTACACGGAACCAAAATAACCTACGCGCTTTTGCCACAGAGGAGCGTTTCTCTTAGAAGGGTCGATTTAACTGTTTTTAAACTACAATTATCCATGATTTTCTCTCGTACATTCATATCTGCTCATGGCGTATCCAAATGTAAACAAATGACGTCACACATTATGAAATGGACAACGTCCGACAAGTATTTTTAAGACATTTTTATGTTTAATTGTATCTATAAAAAACAATGTATAAACATAAAATGTCTTAAAAAATAATTGACGAACTTTTATCCATTTCATAATAATGTGACGTCATATATATATATATATATATATATATATATATATATATATATATATATATACCATCATCATCCCAAGTTGATTTTTGTAATCGTCGTGGAGATCTGAATGCAGAAGCCACACTGAAATATATATATATATATATATATATGTGTGTGTGTGTGTGTGTGTGTGTGTGTGTGTGTGTTTCATTAAATAATATAGTCAAGTGTTCTCTATTTATTTTATGTAAATTCTTTTCATATCGTCTGATAAGCTTAATAACATTATCATTAAACGAAGAAAGAAAATCACAAGATTGACACATATTTTTAATCCACTCTAAGAAATATAGTTTTAAGGTGTGCTATATTTAGGGGATAAAGTGCTCAATACCAGAGATAGAGTTTATGTAAATATAAAAGTGAACATTGAGTTCAACATATATATATATATATATATATATATATATATATATATATATAATTATTTATTTTTTTAAAAATTTATAACATAAATATGTTATAAAATCACTACAAAAATAGCCATTTTGTTTCAACACCCCCGGTGTCTTATCAAGTGATGTCGTTGAATGTAAAATAAATGGTTTTAAAAGTTTCAAATTAATTAACCATCCTTCGCAAGGGGAAAACGTTGTTACAAAAGCTAGATTGACCAATCAAAATACAAGTATAGGAAAATTCAAAAAGCTTGACAACGAAGTCATGTTATAATAGCTATTTAGATCTTTAAAATATGGATAATATTAAAAAAGAATTTATTCTAACCAATGATTGCTAAATTATATGATAAAATTTAATATTAAAATTAAAAACTGCCAATTTCAAAATCCAAATTTAATCGTTAAGTTTACAACCATAAAATTACTGAGGAGAAAAGAAGAAATACATATGTTATTAAATTTATTTCTTCATTGAAATTACGTTAGACGCTAATGTTATATCCGGTCCTCTGACAATATATATGTATACATTTTAATCCCAAGTGTGTGAATGGAGTCCTAACCTCACGCATAAAACAACACAAACAAAATCAGATTATAATACATAAGCACCCAGACACATATATATATATATATATATATATATATATATATATATACAAAAAAGTGACGAGACAGGGAACATCTCCATGGCCATTTATGAAAAAGAAAATTGTATTGAGCACTCTTTTAAGATATATATATATATATATATATATATATATATATATATATATATATATATATATATATACAAGAGTCTGTCTATATTTCTGAGATGAGGTATTATGTACAGTATTTATATTAGTCGGACTATTGTCCTCATCTTTGTCGCCATATTTGTCACAACGTTTCGGCCGTTGTACGCTGTAATGTTGTGACAAATATGGCGACAAAGATGAGGACAATAGTCCGACTAATATAAATACTGTATGTATATACAAGTCTGATTAAAAAGAACCGACAAGGTCTGTCTGTTTAATTTTGTATTATACTTTGCCAACAAGATGTTGAGTATTATGTTAGAAGTTGTAGATAAACTGTCCGGCGTTCATATTTTGTTGTTTTTCCAAGTACCTTCGACTTTCCAGTCCGTGAAATGAAAGATCTCCTCCAGTCCCTTTCATACAAACGCTGGTTCTCCCCAAGATTCTATCTTGGACCCTACACTGTTTCTGATCTTCATCAACGATCTTCCTGATGTCATCAGTTCTCAATTAGACATCTACGCAGACTAAACTACCAGTTACTCTTGCCCAATAGTCATTCCAGCATTGCTGACAAAATTAACCTGGCCGTTGGTTTCGAAAAGGACCTCTAATCTGTGGTTGGCTAGGGCAAGAAATTAATGCCTCCAAAATGAAACTACTCTCATTTACCCACCATAGAGAGAATTCCCTACTTTCTACCAGCATTGCTGATGCACAACTTCACGAGAGCGTTTCTCTGCACCTTCTTGGTCTCACGTTTTCCACTGACCTGAGATGGAACAACTACATTGAATCAATAGCTGCATCTACGGCAAGAAAAGTTGGTTCTCTGTATCGCGCTAGAAGGTCTTTCTCGTCTGAGACCATCCTTCAATTCTACAAATTATTCGTCCTTACTGTTGTCATATATGGTCAAGTGCCCCAGCTGTTCATCTCGAGGTTCTCGACAAAATCCAAAGACAGATATGCAATGTGATAGGTCCTGACCTAGCATCTCGACTACAGTCACTTTCTCACGTGATGTGGCTTCCCTCTGCCTTTTCTACAAATATTTTCATGACATCTGCTCTGACGAGCTACTTTCACTGATACCTCAACTCCATGAATTTAAGCGTGCTACTAGGTTGGCAACTCGGTCCCACCCTTTCACTGTCGAAACAGTTAAATGTAACTGCCTCTTCTACTCCAACAACTTCATCTGTCTCGTTTCCCGACGGTGGCACTCCCTTCCTCTTACTTGCTTCATTGATAGCTATAATCTTCAAATATTCAAATGTAATATCAATCGACATCTTCTGATACCTTGACCTTGATTCCCGTCCTTCGTTTTATCTTTTCCTCAAATACCCCCCCCTTTACTCTTACTCTTATCCTCTGTAACCCCTTACGTGCTAGTGGCACTCCCGCCTTTCTTCGAGTGAAATTCTTTAAAAAATATCAAGAGCCGATGTGGTGTCTGTGTGATACTTTTAATTCCTATGTCTGCATCTTGGTGTTCATTTGGATGTTAGACGTTTGAAATGGTCTGACGTGACGTCATGTGTAACTTCCGTTGGAAACGAGGCAATACAAAAACAAAAACAATGCGATTTATATATATATATATATTACCGGCTTTAATAACTCATTTAGAAGAGCTGAAACATTTTGGTAACTAAATTTTCTCTGTGAATAACAATATACAAACAGCATTCTGCTGTCTTCCATTAATTTTAAACAGCCATTTTTTCGCTATATCATTTCATCCACACCTTCTGCAACACGTGATACAATATTTTCCGTTGATATATTTATTTTCATTCAAAGTAGACTTGAGGCTTCTTGATGATGTTGAATGTAGATTGTAGAATGGAGGATTTAAAAGGTTCAAATTAATTAACCACCCCGCGTAAGGGGAAACGCTGTCACATGAGCTGAAATGACCAATCAAAATACAAGTATACGAGTATT
>CAHIKZ030000284.1:560000-577500 GCA_903632075.3 Acanthosepion pharaonis | reverse complement strand
ACGTGAATCACATAATAAAAGAAGAAAAAGCTAAAAAGAAATATGAGGAGAAAAAAGAAGAAAAGGGAAAAGCGGAAAAAGAAAAAAGAAATGACAAGAAAAACGTAAATGAAGAAGAAGGCCAAGTATAAAAAGAACAAGATGAAAAAGAAAAATATAAAAAGAAGAAAAAAAGAAAATGAAGTAGAAAAAGAAAGGTCGTAGAAAAAAAGGACACGAAGAAAAAGAAAAAAGAAGTAAAAAGAAAATGAAAAAGAAAAAGAAGAAAAGGGAAAGTAAGAAAAAGAATAATATGAAAAAAGTATTTTCTTCCAGAATATTCGTTAATATTTTTGGCGAAATAAGTTTGACGTCACAGATACACTTGTCCAAGGGTTCCATTATATAGTAATTTTCCAAGCGTAGCTTGCATGTGGGACAAGGCCGAAAGTAAAGGGTACCCAGTGAGGATTGAACTCACTACTCAGTCATAATTGTTCTAGCGAGACAAGTTACACCACTTCGATGTTCTCAAAGAGTTCTATTATATATCATGTAATTTTAAAATAAATTGCATTTTCTATCTTGGCTCATTCTACCACTCCTAATAAGTCTATTTGAAGTGGGCATGAAATATCAAGAAGATGCCGAAATACAAAACTATGAAACAATTTCCTTAAAAATATTCAGCCATTAACAAGTCTTCTGTCAATATTATTTATTATATAATAATACGATATCTGACATTTTTCATTTGAAATTACCTCCGATATTATTTTTTTTTCTTCTTTCGGAATGTTGATGATCATGGCTCTCCACAATTTCCTATCCTTTGTAGCTCTTAAGAAATATATTTTTGTTCCGCCATACATTTAGTCAAGCTCAATATGTTATGCGTTGTTTTCCTCTTGCTTTTTTTTAAGCATTACGCCCCGAGCAAGGCGTGAAGCCACTAGGATGCAGGGTGTTGCAGAAGATTTGGAGCAAGAGCAGATAGAAGTGATAGAAGAAAGGGTGAGGAGAGGGATAATGGGTAGATCAAAGTAACTGGAAATGTCGATTGACATTACATTTGAATAGTTTGAGACTATAGCTCTCAGGGAAACAGTAATAGGGAAGGGTGTTCCACAGGCGAGAGGTGCGAGGTATGAAGCTATTGGAGTAGAAGAGACGGTTACATTTTAAAGTTTCTACAGTGTAAGGGTGGGAGCGGGATGCAAGGCTCATAGGGCGCTTGAATTCATGGAGTCTGGGAACCAGTGAAAGCAGCTCATCGGAGCAATTACCATGAAAGCATTTATAAAAAAGACAGAGAGAGGCGACGGCGCATCTGTGAGAGAGCAACTGTAGACGAGATGCCATATCAGGGCTAATTATATTCAATCTGTCTTGTGAGTATCAGATTTTCCAAGCTAACTTTCCTCGTTATGAGCCTGGTAAATTTCAACTGGAGCTTCCTGATGTTAAATATATACTTCCTTTTTGTTTCCATTTAATCTAAAACTTCTTTGCTATTCACATATTTTCTCCATGGTAATCTCAGTACCCTTCTGTAGAACCACATATCTGTTGCCTCAAGTCTCCTCTTCATCTGTGAGGAGATTGTTCAGTATTCAATGACATATAAGAGAGCTGCTATTACATAACAGTTCGGTACTATTTTCTTTGTTTCTAACAAGATTTTCCTGTTATTAATATTTTGCTTAGCTTTTGGAAGGCATCTTTCGTTATCCCAATGCGCCTTCAAATTTTAGTGTTTTCTTTTTGTCTTCTTTTAAAACACTTTCCAAATAATTAATTCGTTGTACATGTCTGACTTTCGCATCTCCAATTTGTAATTTGCATGTTGACTTCTTCCTTTTGCTAACAACGATGTCTGAATTTTTCGTACCGACGACAACGTTCCAATATTGAACATATGGTATCGCAATAGTGTAAAAAGAATTAGTTCCAAATTGAACTCTTATCTCGGGAGATCGTCTTACTTCCACCGTTCAACGCCGAATATGCACAGATCTTTAAATTGAAGAAAATGAAATTAGAATAAGCATTTCAATAATTCCCAAATTTGGCTTGAGGAATTTATGCTCACTTTACTGTCATGCTTGAAACTTTGGAGTGATTAAACGCTTTCTAATCGAGGCCATTTGAAGTGATGTCTTGAAGAGAACACTAAGGGCTTTCTCATAGGGGCGTGTGACACCTAGAATTTTTGAGGTCAGATCGTTGGTTGGTTTAACATAACCCTTACTTTATCATCCAATATCGAATATAAGTCTAAAGGATTAAAATTACAAGGAATAGGTAGATATAGCTCTGATTTACACTAGAATAAATAATGGAGGACGCGAGTAATGGACTACTGGTAAATTAGTGGCGAAGCTGAATATTTTTCGATGAAGTAAGTTCTTTCGGTAAGATAAATTAATTTTTATATATCCAGAACAGTTTTAGAGTATTTTTATGTATGACAATGTGGAAAAAGTTTACGTGTGATGCGTTTCGGCCCTTAGGACTTCATCAGATTAGAGTTTGTTTATTTTTACATTGATGCGACTACGCATGCACATGAACGACAGAAGTTGGAAATTTTAAATTTTGAAAATATCTTTGAATTTTTTTTTTTTTTAATGTGTTTTGGGTTTTGGTTTTTAATAATTCGTTTTGGGTTTGGGTTTTTAAGAATGTGCTTTCCATCATCTTTGTCATTGAATTTCCCACATTGTGATAATAGAAGATTTTACAAGAATGGTGAAACGTTTGTGGAACCTGGACGAAAATTTACTGTGGCTGCTGAACTAGCGATTAAAGAACTTTCGAGACATTTTTTGTCTTAGTGAATTAATTTTTTATGTCAAAATTGTGGCCAGTCTCGTTACGGTTAATAACCAATGCGTTTTGTGTATTGCTTTTTAAAATGTCTCTTTTGTGTTTATAAACATCTTATTTAAACTTCTTGTAGTTTCTCCAATATATTCTTTCCAGCAATCCTTGTAGAGTAAATTTCTCGTTCAAGTTTTGGCCTGTTGTTTTGTATTGATTAAATCTTTTATTGTTTTAAATGCAAATGTGGAAAATTTTATGTTATCACAAAAAAACAAAAAACAGGCATCTCAATGCACCCAGGAATAGACAGCGTGTATAGACATTGTAGTACTAAATTTATTCAGATATCACGAGATGAATACAAGCTACTTTTCGACCTAAAATCACAAGAGATGCTCAAAATGGTGCCATTTAGCTTCCAAACATTTATTAGTACGGCGAACTACTGCTTGAGCAACATTGGTCAGAGTGTCCAGTGGGATTGCTGCACATGCATTTTCAATTTCTTGTCTAAGGACCGCCAATTTAATGTCACCTGTAGGGAGAATGCCGTACTACAGTACAAAGAGTTATCGCAATTTGATAAAACTACGAATGACAAGTTTTCCTTTCCTGAAGTATGTATATATATATACATAACACCCTTGAGCGCTTAGTGTTGGAGCGGGTAGAATGGAGATCACCATGTTTTAGTGGACTCAGCAATTTTCAATCTGCTTGTCTGAATCATCTTCAAGAAGCGAGAGCAAGATCTAAAAGGTCAGCCAATCTAACAGTGATCTCCTCTCACAATCCTCACGCTTGCTCCATATGTGAACTCCTTTGTAAATCACTAGCGGTTCTTAAATGCCACATGATTATCGCACAAACTTTCATAATTAAATCAATAAATAGCTGTCAGATCCTCATACGTCGAAACCGACGGGAGAGTCCATTATTATTATTATTATTATATATATATATATATATATATATATATATATATATATATATATATGGGACACTGTATATATATATATTGCATAATTTTATATATCAACAGTATGTAGAAAAATATGACAAACTGGAAAGTTTTTTTTGTGACGCGTTTCATCCGTTAGGATTTTTTCGGACTGGGTTTGTTGATGTTGCCACGTCTACACATGCGCACGAACGAAAAACGCGGCTAGTATCACCATTTTGGAAATAATATTTTTGAAAGAATTTTTTCTCAATCTCGCCGAAATCATCTATATTCTTTTTCTTTTCCTTTTTCTCACCTTTGTTGCTGATTATCTCACACTGTGACAATATAAAATCTACCAAAAATAGTGATATATTATAAGAGCCTGGATGCAAACTTATTGTGACTGAACACACGATCAAGGCACTTTCCAAACATTTTCGTCTCAGCGGATTATTTCGTCTTTTAATCAAAGTAGCATTTCCTATGTCAAAATTGTGGTCTGTTTTGTTACAGTGAACAACCAATGCGTTTTGTGTGCTGTTATTTAAAATGTTTCTTTTGTGTTCATATATGGTCTCTTGTTTAAACTTCTTGAGGTTTCTCCAATGTATTCATTCTTGCAATTCCTGCATTTAATAGAATAAATTCCTCCTCCAAATTTTGGCTGGTTGCTTTGTTTTTTATTGATTGTTTTATTGATTGTTATAGATGAAGTTGTGACAAATTTTATGTTGCGTTTAGATCAATTCTTTTCGGTTGTAGCTGTGATAGAGTTTGTGAGTAGAACAATATATTTTTTGATTCGTTAGATTTGTCAAGAAGGGCAGCACTTTTATTATGGAATATTTTATGTAACTTTAGTTTCACATTGAAAATGAAATAGTTATGGATTTGAAGGTTCTTGAATGTATTTTCAGTATATTTTTCCACTTCTTGTAAATATTGAGGGCTGCAAATTATGAGTGCTCTTAAATATTTCTTCCAAAAACATTCTTTCAAAAATGTTGAAACAACCTCCGTCTTTTCTTTGTTTCGTGCGCATATGTAGACGAGACAACGTCAAGAAACCCAGTCCGATGAAATCATAACGGATGAAACGTGTCACAAAAAACCTTTTCAGTTAGTCATATATATATATATATATATATATATATATATATATATATATCGCATATATAATCGAATTGAATGGTGCTAATAAAATAGTGGTCGATGTAAAATAATAAAGCTATAAATTATATTAATAATAAATATAAATTTTTCTTCACCGGTAACACAACGCTATCTTCAGCTGCTGATTGAAAACTAACCTTTGCATAATTTAAATATTGACATTTATACAGTACTGTACTCTCTCTCTCTCTCTCTCTCTCGCTCCTCTCTCTCTCTCTCTCTCTCTCTCTCTCTCTCTCTCTATCTATCTATCTATCTATATATATATATATATATATATATATATCATATTATTATAAAACCCAGGTTGTGTGTGTGTGTGTGTGTGTGTGTGTGTGTGTGTGTGTGTGTGTGTGTGTGTGTGTGTGTGTTTTATATATTGGATCAGATTTCCTACATTTTTCAACCGATTTCAAAAAAACTTCACAGGACTACATAAAATTACCTTGCGGTGGTTCTGACAGCGCCAAAAATTGGAAAAACACAATTGTTTTTGCACGAAATCAATTTGAAAACACGATTAAGTGGCATCGCTGTTGTGTTTGTCAAATTTTCTCAATTACAAGCTGCCCTTTAAGTAAATGCAATTTTATTTTCTTTCGTCCCATATCTCTCCCCACCTCTTCTTTCCCTCCCTCTTATTCTAACATTAGATTGTCTTTGGTGTGTGTATGTCACCACGAAATGTATCTTTATGCATTAGACATCCGTCAACATTCATTTTTTTCTCTTACTTAAACCCCTTCCACCCATCTCTCCTAAAATTCTCTCTGTTAAGGTTTAATCTCCCTCCTCCTCATACTTACACTCTCTCTAAATTCTGTTTTTATTTCCGGAGTGGGTTTTTTTCTGTTTTCTTTTTGAATTTGTAGGTCTGATAAATTGGATCGTATTTGCGATTCCAATGGAATAAATTATGACCATGGAATATTAGTGTTTGAGCCTTTTTTATTTTATCCTTACTCTGTCCTAGACATTGAGTTCTACCTGGATTCTTCCTCTTGGAGTTTTTTTTCTAAAAATATACATGTATGGTTATTTATATATTTTGCATATGTATGTATATTTACCACTAATATATATCTATCTATCTATCTATCTATCTATATATATATATATATATATATATATATATATATATATATATATATATATATATAAAATCGATTCTCCCATCGGGTTCAACGTATGAGGGTCAAGCAGATCAGTTTCCAGGAAACTGACAGTCCGACACCGGCACATGAGATTTGATTATAGTGGCAAAGGCTTCGTGCAGGACCATCCACACTTTTTGAAGGGACGAATACAGAGACCTGGTGCACCGAATGCCACAAGGTTCCCAAACGACCCTCCGCAGGTTTTGAATTCAGAGTTGTCCTTCTCCTAGACCATTTGCCATCCAAGGCTATAGAACCAAGTCTGTCCTGCTATTTTACCCATAGCTGGAGGGAGAAGAAGAGGATTCACACCTTTCCCAAGGGTATTAGCACGTAAGTGAATGTAATGGATTCAACCCGATATATATATATATATATATATATATTTTTATTATTATTATTATTATATATATATATATATATATATATATATATATATATATATTTATTTATTTTTTATATATATATATATATATACCAATTGATAATTGGTAAGGATAATTCCGAGGAGGACATTAATCCAAAGAGAGCTCAATGTAAGTAAGAGAGCAATAAGAAGAAAAAGAAGAAGAAGAAGAAGAAGAAGAAGATGAAGAAGAAGAAGAAGAAGAAGAAGAAGAAGAAGAAGAAGATGAAGAAGAAGAAGAGACAATCCTTAAAAAAACATTTCAGTTATAATTTATTTCATGAATATATTTATTTAAATATTTATCTTTTCAGATCGAAGGTTTTTTAAAAAATGAAATCAGTTTGTCCAGACAAGTTAATATATAGGGTAATGGCAGGCGGTGATCAGAATTAAAATAGATTCAGTGATATGTCTACTAGACATGTCATTTCAGACAACAAAAAAAACTCATCATCGCATTATAATCGTCACAATTTCAAAATAATAATAATAATGATAGTATCTCTTCCCTAAATATTTTAAAAATTTTATAGTGAAATTTTTATTTTTCTTTCTACCTCTTTTATTATAATTTTTTTTTCCTTTTTCTTTTTCTTTCTTTTTTTATCTCCTTCTTCCTTTTGTCCAGACAAATTGATTTTATTTCTTAAAAATACTTTCGAACTGAAAAGACACATCACACAAAAGAAGACATTTGATAATCACTAATCATTATTAAGGACGTTGTTTTCTTCAAGGTGAATTCTATACCCAGCTGTACTAAGTTTTGGGGGGTGGAAGCGGTAATTAAATGGCTAAAGGATCGACTCTGATTGAGCAGTTGATGTTTTTACCCCAGAACCAAAGCTCTTTGATCCGCGGCACTGAGACCTTGTTGTGTGCCCGAAGGCTCTTCAGGTTAAACAGCTTGTCATTTTTACGCATGTGGATGTATACGTTGGCCAGTCTTTTGAAGCCCATGTGTTCCTTGCAGGCGTCCTCCAAACTCTGAATGCTCGTTTATCATGATGAACTGTTGTTCTCTGAAGGAGGTTCCTTACTTTGAACGCCTATTAATACGTCTCAAGTTGAACTAATAAACGCGGTCCATTGCTAAAAATACGAGAAAAATGGACGGTCTCCTGTACAGCTCCAGAAAGCACCTGCCAATTCCTTGTATGTTATATATTTATAAAAGCCATATCCGACCCAAAATGGAGTCCTGCCGCCATATATTAGCTGGAGCAACCCAGTCCTCAATGTCCAATCTTCATAAAGTTAAAACGCGTCTAAGCGGCCTTGTAGTTGAAGAACTATTTTCAATTCGAGAACCCTTTTCACATAGATGAAACTTCGTAAAGCTCTCTCTGCTCTATCACTTTATCCATGGCAAATGCTCCACCAGTTCTGATCTTCACAGTTAAGCCTCTCTCTGCTCTATCACTATTTCCATGGAAAATGTTCCGACAATCTCCTTCCTTCCAACATTGCTGATCTCCACAGTTAAGCCTCTATCGCTATTTCCATGGAAAATGTACCGACCATCTACTTCGTTGCACCATTTCCGATCTTCCCAGTTAAGCTTCCCTCTACTCTGTCGCTATTTCCATGGAAAATTTTAAGATGATTTCCACCAGTAGTACCCTCATTCAATAATCTTCTACTTTGTGTAGCCCTTGCACCTTATACTGGGTGGAAAACAATCAAAGAAATTCTTTTTATTTATACTAAATAATACTGAAAACATTGTGGGAACAAACACATAGCTTTGGTTGGCCTTGTTTGCTATTAGGAAATGTTTCTCTTACTTGACTTGTCCAATACTTTGTCTGCTACTGGGAAGAAGGAATATTACGTCGAGTCTTTAAAAATGCAATCATTATAAAAAAATAAAACATAAACGCAAACTGATACTGCTTTAACTACGAATAGTGACTTTTCGGTACCTGAATGTTACCAGCCTTTAATGATTCTATATTTAATATATTTTTGCCACTCTTCAACAATAATAGGACAAAAAGTGGATCTCTGTTGATGCACTCTACCCCACCGACCATATTCACCCGACCTTCCGCAAACTGATTATGACATTTTTCGATCACTGCAAAGCGTTTTGGTAGGGAAAACTTTCTCAATGAAAGCCAAATTAAAGAATCCATCGAATGCTTTTTCACATTAAAACTTGTGGAATTTACTTAAAAAATGGCGAAGAGCTACCTGATGATCGGCAAGAAGTCGTTTCAAAAAATGATGAATATATATTTGAATAAAATGATTTTTTAAAGAATAAGTCTATAAACGAAAACGGAAATTATTTATGACTCAGCCTAATAATTAATCATTTTTTAATCAATTCAACCCAAGGCAGGCAATAAAGCAACTAAAATGCAAGAGGTTACTGGGTGTGAAAGAGAATATAAAGACATTAGAAGGAACCGGAAATCTAATTCTAAACAGGGAAGTTTGTGAACCATATGATAAGTGTATCTATCTACTTCTTTTGAGGAAAAAATAGCAATTAAAAATTCAAAGTTTAGGTGGGAATGTTAGAAGTATACAGTTGAAGTAAACTTTAGAAACAAACGGAAACTGGACCCTAAACAAGGGATAAATATCTATTCATGTTCAAAAGACCAGAGTCACAACCGAGCAATAGGTGAACCAATCTACTTCTGTTGAGAAAAAATAAATAAATCATACTTATTATAAAACCCAGGTTGTGTGTGTGTGTGCGTGCGTGCATGTGTGTGTGTGTGTGTGTGTGTGTGTGTGTGTGTGTGTGTGTGTGTGTGTTCGTTTATTTTATAGTGGATCGGATTTCCTACATTTTTCAACCGATTTCAACAAAATTTCACAGGACTACGTAAAATTACCTTGCGGTGGTTCTGACAGTGCCAAAAATTGGAAAAACACAATTGTTTTTGCATGAAATCAATTTAAAAACACGATTAAGAGGCATCGCTATCGCGAGAATGAAAGGGGGACAACTCATATCGAGTTATACTTATTATAAAACCCAGGTTGTTTGTGTGTGTGTGTGTGTGTGTGTGTGTGTGTGTGTGTGTGTGTGTGTGTTCGTTTATATGGGATCGGATTTCCTACATTTTTCAACCGATTTCAACAAAAATACACTTTTTTTTGGCAGGTAGTGTTTCTTATTGTCTTGCACACTTTTTTTTTATTTTTACATTCAGAATGCTTTAAAAAAACCCATTTACAAGAAAAATTGTTTATAATAAAATTCTATTCAATCGGTAGACTCATAACGATTGAAAACAATGTTTTTGTTTTAATTTGGGTTTGACCAATTCGTAAAAAAAAAAAAAAAAAAACTAATTAAGACATGCGTGTCCGTCAACCTTAAACAATAATCTTTGTCAATTTTATTTTTCAGTCTTTATGATGGTCGGTACTTGATCTATCTCTTACTGTTACAGCCCCGGGCAACGCCGGGTTCTACTGCTAGTAGTAAATAAAATTTCATAGTTTAGTCGGAGACATTAGAAGTATAGAGTTGAAGTAGACTTTAGAAGGAACCGGAAACCCAATCCTAAAAAGGAAACAAGGGATAAACCTCTACTCCTATTCAATAAACCTATCTACTCCTACTGAAGGAAGAAAATAAATAACATTTCAGAGTTTAGGCGGAGACGTTAGAAGTATAGAGTTGAAGTAGACTTTAGAAGGAACCGGAAACCAAATCCCGAACAAGAAACAAGGGATAAGCCACTAATCCTTTTCAAAAGACCGGGGAGGAGTGTGAACCGGACGATAGACGAATCTATCTAGTCCTGTTAAGAAAAAATAAATAAATAAATAGTAAACGAAATATCAGAGTTTCGACGCAGACGTCAGAAGTATAGAGTTGAAGTAGACTTTAGAAAGAAGCAGAAACCCAATCCTAAACAGGAAACAAGAGATAAAACACTACCCCTAATAAAAAGACCGGGGAGAAGTGGAAACAGGGCAATAGGGAGACCTACAAATAAAAAGAGTTGCACCATCATAAGTGATCTCATAACAGAAATCAATATATACACAGGTTCGAACATAAGACTTATTGTGAGCGTGTTAGGCTACGGACTTCTTGATGCAACCTCATATGGGGGCGTGTCGTGTGTATATTTGAGTTCCTTTTTCAAAAAGAACCACTTCGTCATTTCCTATATTCCTGTCACTATGAAAGACAACTAAACAAACAATTGTTTATCCTAATCTCCATGATATCAATCCAATGATGTTCTTTCGAAGTATTTCTTCGTCTTTTTCACGTAAAACGGACGACAGAAAAAAATAAAAGTATAATATACTTTTTCTCGTCATTCTTTGTAACTTCTTGTCAAATCATAAATTTTGTTGATGTATACAAATGTAAACCCACACAAAAACGTGAGAGACCAGCAATAAAAAAATTAAAAAAAAAAAACGATGTAAAAGTAAAAGTTCATTTTGATCTTTCAAATTCTTTTTAACTTTATGACAAGGAGAAATGTTCAAATGAAACGGTAATTTTAATAAAATTGAAAGCTTAAAATGATTTCTTCAATTTCATATTAAAAAATTCGTTACTTAACCTGGAAATTGAATTTATTTTTCATAAAGTTAATGTGTGGCTAAAATTCTACAGAAAAGATCTTTGAAAAAGCAATATTTGCTTTTATTAATTGATTTAATGGATTAAAAGCACACGAATAATTAAAAATTGTTTCATAGATAGATAGATATATATGAATAATCTGAGATAAATGTATATATATATATATAGAGAGAGAGAGAGAGATAAAATGACGAGGATAGATAGATAGATAGATAGATAGATAGATAGATATGCCGTGTAATATTGTACAGAACGTATTTGTGTGAAGGTGTTTGTCGAGAATTTGATCTTTACTGTCCTCTACTGTGTACTTTACTGCCATGGTTCTTTCACAAAGGAATCTTACACGAATTTTATCCAGTGTGTGTGTGTGTGTGTGTGTGTATGTATGTGTGTGTGTATGTATGTGTGTGTGTGTGTGTGTGTGTGCGTGCGTTTTTGTGTGTTTGTGTTTGTGTTTGTGTGTCTGTGTGTTTGTGTGTGTGTTTGTGTGTTTTGTCCCAGGCAATAAAGAACAAATTATAAGAGAAAAACAAAGATATTCAGTTTATAAATAAACCCAGAAGAGTTGTTTCTTTAATAAAGACGTCATCAAGCGACGACGCTCGAGGCCGTCCTCGATTGCAGCCTCGCAATCGACTGTAGGCCCTGAATTCGTGCTTCTCTTTCTTGCCAGCCATCACCCCCCACACTTTCAACGACTCGCTGTCATTTTGGAGATGCTGTTTAATCCCCATCTCGTCAAAGTCCAGTTAATTTCAATCATGGTAACATCTTGCTTTCTAACGTGTTACTTTCATTGCTTTCATAGTGTTATTTCTGTTAGTGATTTTTATAGTGTCAATTGCCGTGACGACCATGTTTGAATTAGAAATTCTTGTTAAATTTAACCTGATCGAAAACAACGGAATATCGCCAAAAACACCTGAAAGTCCTTGATGAAAAAGCCCCTGGTGAAAAAGTCCTTGGTAAATATATATAAAATCTAGAACCACCAATCATAATACTTGTAAAAAATAAGAAATGTTATTTTTAAGATTCTTAAAATACATCTTTCCGTTGACTTTAAGAAAAGAGCAATCAAGATAAAAGTAAACAACATAAACGTAATATCCTATGATTTCAGCCACCTTACAATAGTAACGTTCAAGCTAATGTAGGCAGAATTTTTCTAAATTTAATTCACAAACACTTTGGTCATTCTCCAACATTAAAAAAGATTTTCAACAAAAGTAATATTAAGGTAAGCTATAGCTGTACAAAAAAAGATAATTATATATCTCAACAACAATAAGCAAGCACACAAACAAAAATACTAAATAATAATCCTACTAAAAGTCAATGCAACAGCCGTAAAAACGTAACGTGCCCACTAAATGGCCAGTGCATGACTGAATGCATAATCTACAGAGCTAGGATCAATTCAGACGATGATGTTAAATATTACTTTGGATCCACGAAGGACATCTGGAAATTGCGTTTTTACTATCACAAAATGACACTAAACTGTGTTAAATACAAAAACTGCACAACACTCCTAAATTATGTTTGGCGATTAAAAAACAACCATAAGAATCCAATCATTATTTTGGAGATAGTCGCAAAAGCTAAACCATACAACAGAAAGGGAGACAGATGTAACTTGTGTTTGTTGGAGAAGCTTTAACCTTTACTTGCTGAATACAAGAACAGAATTGATATCTACATGTATCCATAAAACCTGCTCAAGCACACTGAGAGCGATTAAAATAGATTTCAAAATAGATTTTACGAATATTAATATAATATGTAACACCTATTAATATTAATTAATATTCATAGAACCCATTATTAATAACATTTTTTATATATCTATAATCATATATAATTCCATATTATCGTACTCGATTAATTTATGACGTGTATCTATGTAATTTCACCTTTGTCAGTATAAGGCTAGGTTCCAAATATATTAGATATATAGTCTTAATCTTTTATTATATTAACATCGTGAGTGCTAAGTTTATTCCATGAGACATTTCTTTAAATATCTTATAACATCGGTATTTTATGCAAAAATAGTTATCCCCCTTGATACATAAAGTGTTTACATAAATTCAAATTTCTTTATTTAAAGTAATTTTTTTTAATTCTTCGTCTTTCGTACTTAAGAATTTGAATGATATAAATTATAAATAATTAATTATAAAATTATAGGCAACAATAATTAAATAAACAAGTCTTAACACACAATTTTAAATCAAGACCACGCGAATTTTATAAAGTTTTAATGCTCAGGGAGTATGCGGCACCTGAAGATTGCACGTTTGCATGAAACTCCTGTTGTTCATGATGACGGTCGTCTTTGAGTATGGAATCCAGAGGTTAGCAGTGAATATTTCGAAGACAGTAGGGAAGCGTAGTTCAGGTTAGCAGTGGATATCCCGGTAAAAGTAGCAGAGCGTAGTTCTTCCTTCTGTTCCTCTTCGCCTGACAAGCTGGCACTGGACATTCGGGTAGGGTAAACAAAATGGCCGCCTTTATACACGACGGATTGAATATTCTACGTCTTCTGATTGGTTAAACTTCTACTTCTATTGGTGGCCCATAAAATGAGTCAAGTCATTTGGACTGGCTCACTAGTACACAATATACACAAAAAAAACTGCAACAACTCCGAGTTGTGCTATCGACGTTGGATATTATGTGTATTCACTAATATATACTTAATAGCTCTGTTATATAACATTGATCACTATTTTTATAACACCCGAGAAAGAAATATATATATATATATATATATATATGTACGTGCGTATACGCAAGTATTTTTTATCATACCCATATGTTCTTATAGCCCTTATTTATTTAATGAATACTTGCTTCAGTGCAACATGAAAGGTAAACTACATAAATACTGCGCTGAGGGGAAAATTTGAAACGGTCTTCGTTCGACCGATTCCACCTTCTCTATACGACCATTATTTTTTTTTTTTTCACTCCCTTCTTATTCGGGCTGATAAATATTCAATCCGACAACACCCGAACGAGAAATATCCACAAAAAATAAAGCTTATTGTCGGATTGAACCATTGGGGCGGCGTGGAACTAGCGTCTCGACAAAGAAGTAGAATTACTACTGCCGAAATTTCGGTCCTAAACTAAAAGACGCATTCGATTTTGGGAAAGTTTGAAGAATCCTAACGAGCTCTCCAAACCAATAAGCGTGTGCTAATTTTGTTTTGTAGGTTGGCTTTTGAAAATGGTTTTGAAAAGAAAGGCAAAGAATCCATGGCTGGCAAATGTAGATGCCTGTGCGGTTGACTTGTCGATTTACTCGCCGCAAACTGATGGATTGGGGCGCGCAATTTTATCAATACATGTTTTCGCCTAGCAGTTTGGCTTTCTGTCTCTCTCTAAGGACATCAACAAAACGAGAGGCGACAGGATAGAGGCTGTTTATATCAATAAACAAAGAGACATCGATACATATCCCTTCAATAAGTATATATATATATATTGAGTTTGGGGGCAGCAATCTCTCTCTAATACATGTTTCATTAGAAATGACTGTCCAGTACATTTAGTAAAATGTTTGTTTTGTTTTTGCATATGCGCGAACAAACGACTTCTTTTTTGAAAGTCTGTACAGAAATTGGTCAAATTATTTTTCGTTGTGAGCGCTTTCATTTAATTTATTCGTCATTTTCAAATATTCTGGCTGTGCTGTTGCAAATGGTGTGTAAGTTACTGAGAAGCAGACATGTTTCTAATTGCCGAATACGGTCAGTACATTATGGCTTTGTTCGTAGCTGATGTTGTTAATGGTTTGTTATTTAGTTTGTTTTTCTGATTAGGATTCTATTATTTTTATATTGTTTATTTTTATATTATTTTTTATTGTTTTTGCAGCTAGAGGTGCGTGACTGTGTATATAATTGCGTATTTAATGAATATGTTGTGTAAGTTTGCATCTTGTTTGAAATATGCATTTATGGATATGTGATCCGAGAGATGTAAGGTCCAGACCTGAAATTTCCGTATCATAGCTCCATACATACACATATATACGAGTAAATATGTGTAAAAATTTAGATATAGATAATACATATATCTATCGCACAACATTTAAAGGAACATTCCTATCCACATTCACGATTTAGGGAAATATTCATTGACAATACAAGTATACTCCAGCATGAAAATAAAAACAAAATCTTCAAATTCTTGTGGCCCTCTATATAAAATAAATGCAACCAACACTAAATAAGGTTAGTTATGAATATAGCAACAATATTTTTAAATGTCTGTAATAGCAACGCTTTTAAAATACGTAAATTTAATTATATATTATTTAGTTATATAAATTAAAGTTACCTCACTTAGAAAAAAACATAAAAAAGATAATAGCTTTAACAGTTAATTTTTAAATTAATTATAACGGAGTGCGTTCAGACGTGTTTAAAATAATTACAACAGAACGCGTTTCATGCAATATATATATATATATGTGTATAATATTTGTTATTATTTTAATACCTATATTCGGGCGGTGTGAAAAATCACCGATAATACAATTTGTAAATTAAAAATATTAAACAAATCGATATCAGGGATAAAATTCAATAAAAAAAGAAGACTCGTTTTTTTTACAATAAATTCAGCCTTGAAGATGATCTTGCATGAGGTTGAAAGTACTGGGTTTTATAATAAGTATGATATATATATATATATATATATATATATATATATATATATATATATATATATATGTTTATGCCTCATATGAGACAACAGTCCTGCACGAGATTTGCAAACAAGTCCATACGAAGGGTATACTGAAGGTTGACCGTCATATGGGCTGATGTATTGGCCCGTGATTTAGTGTTGTTTCTTAATTCTCTCAGATGGTTGGTTGAGACGATTCTTATCAACGTTAGTTATACCTTGGCGCCAGTTGTTTCTCTGATTTGCTCGATTTTCAACGGCAATTTCGAACTCCTCTATAAGAAGTTTTGCAGCATTTAAATTGTATTTGTGTTTGTCCTTGAAGCGTAACCAAGGACGGCCTACATTAAGGTTACCATAAAAAAGTTGGCTATACATCAGGATTTTAGACATATATATATATATATATATATATATATATATAGAGAGAGAGAGAGAGAGAGAGAGAGAGAGAGAAGTAGGAACACTCCGACACCATTTCGTGAGGCAGAAAACATATCTGGTTGATGATAGCTGGCTGCATCATCGTCGCTCATGCTTCCTCGACGATCGGCTCGGGAAGAAGAAGATGTCCATATTTCAATACCAACAGAAAATCAGAAAAGTATTAGAACTGTTGAAAGAATAAATGAAAAAATAATCCAAACGGAACTTTCGCTGGTTTTTAATCAAAATTACATGATAAAAAAATATTTCATAGATATATAGATAGATGGATTTGTGTGTGAATGTGTAGAACAGCATGAAATTCATAATCTTGCCATTTAATACTCTTTCTACTAACCTTGTAAATAAATTACTTATTCCTGATACTAAAATCTTTACCACCATGACCAAGACAATCTGAGATATAATTAAGAAGAAAAATAAATCCAACACCAATTCAGATGCCGGTACTTATCAAACAAATTATTTAAAATATAATAGAGAGACATTAAGAGATCTAAAAGCCTGTACCTAAGAACATAAAAGAGATTTACGTTTAAACAATCATTCAAACTCTCTCGTACTACACTGGAACAAAACTGGGCATACCATTGATTTTATTACAACCACACTAAAAATGGACATAATTCTTTACAAAGAAAGTACTTCGGGTGCTTGCTAATAATAATATTACCAATTATAAACACACGTCACTAGAAGTAAAGTTGAAAATGTGTGACACACTGACATTCACACACACACACACACACACATATATATATATATATATATATATATATATATATATATATATAATGAAACTGTTTTTACAAACAAGAATATATATCTTGTCTGGTAAAAGGTTATATTAAAAAATGTGCTCATTGCACAGTTCAAAGAATCTAAAATACAAAGCTATTTCATATTTATAATAATAAACACGTCAATCCTTTCTGCTGTCGCGGTTTCCACCACTACAAGGTCTTTTCGGGCAGTGAAAAGGTCAATTGCTTTACTTTTCCGTCTGTATAAAATATGTCTAGTAAAGCAATTGACATTTTCACTGCCTGAAGAAACCATTTATTTGTGGAAACCGCGGTAGAAGAAAGGATTGTTGTGTTTATTATTTTATATATACATATAAATATATATATATATGTGTGTGTGTGTGTGTGTGTGTGTGTGTGTGTGTGTGTGTGTGTGTGTGTGTGTGTGTTTAGAAGTGGACATTGAAGTCAACGCCCAGAGGTGACAGTCTGTTTCCTGATAAAGGCAGTCATCAGGCCTGAGCGTAACGAAAC
>CAHIKZ030000284.1:450000-555000 GCA_903632075.3 Acanthosepion pharaonis | reverse complement strand
CAGGTTATTTAAAGCCAGAAAATACTTTTATACTGTAAGAATTTTTGGAGATAATAATGATTTATTGATGCAAGTCTTACTAATTAACCCATAGCTGGGGGGAAGTGGTGAATTTTCCCGAGTGTATTTACGCGTAAGTGAATATTACGAACCCGACTGGCAGTGGAACTTGGCTCTCCGATTAACAATTCCGAGTTACTATCCACTACAGCAAGCGCAAATCTCAACTTACAGCATCAAGTATTCCCAAGCGGTCACCCATGCCAGTGGTGACCAGGCTTAACGCTTACGAGAATCGGTGTTTCAACGTGATATGGCCGTAGGCGTTATTATTTTACTCGATGAAAATTTCACGTCAGTAGAAACAGGTGATTCTCGCTTGAGATCAAGTGACACCAAGTCTTCTTGACTTTTCATGCTAACTGTATCTAAATTATGATCTTCTTTTTATCAAGTTCGTCTTGTACCGTAACAAATGAGCACATGCCCCGTCACCTCTTCCCCACTCTCCTTCAATATTTATTTTTTCAGAATTCTTTGCTGTCCCAAGCTGTGCTGTTTTCTGAATCTTTTCAGTTCGAATCACAGACCCACTTTTACCTAGTTATTATTTTTTTTTTTTTTTTTTTTTGTTTTTTTTTGGGGGGGGGTGTTTTTTGTTTTGTTTTGTTTTTTTTTTTTTTTGTTTTTTGTTTTTGTTCTATTTTTTTTTTTTTTTAATTTTATTTGTTACTGGATGCCCACGACAACAGGAACGACTTTCTTAAACCCCCCAAACGTCGTATTTCATGTTTCAAAGCTTTGGTACCTTTCCTCCTCTTCCTTATCTTTATGCATCTCCTGGTATCGATATATCGATACCAGGAGATCTATAAAGATAAGAATATAAGATATATCGATGACCAGCACCGTATTATTGTTGTGTGTGGCATCATCTTCCCAGAGTCATTTTAAGTGCCTAATTACCAAGTCCCTTCCGAAGTATATTTGTCAAAATGGCACTGTAGGAGAATTATCTATGCATATTTGGGACGTTTCGTTTACATGGAAATGGTTTTACGGATAATATTTGCATTTCCGCACAAAGCAATCTTTTGTTGTACTGAGATGCTGTGTCCAGGAAATTTACTCGCATGATTTTCGGTACCGTTATTATTATTATTATTATTATTATTTCCTTGGATTTCTGTTGTATACACATTTTTTCCGGGTCCCAATCAGAGACCTAAGGCCAGAATTGGCTTCCTGACATTTCCCACTGATCATTTTCGTAAAAAAAGACACTAAGATCACACATTTTACATAGATAAAGCTCTTCGTAATGTATTATTATTATTGTTTGTGTGTTAATGTTTCCTGCTTTGAATCCTATAAAGCCGGGTCCAAACTATGGTCCTTAGGTCCTATAGGAGATTTGTCATTTAATTGATAGCACTTTTCTTAGTATATGGGATCTTTCTAGTAGGGCGATCTTTTGGGCAACTTGTATATTGATTTTACACGGGACACTGTTAACAAAATTGTCTATTCATTTTCTCACAAATGCCAGTGTTCCGATTACTATTGGTACAGTCTCAGTCTTCATTCTCCACAACCTGTTAAACTCGATCTCCAGTCCTTGTATCTGGACAATTTCTCGATAATTTTTAAGGAGTTGTTTCTCTCAGATAATACTGCTATGACAACAAGGATACACTTCCTGAATTTCTTGTCTTTTATAATGATATCAGGTCTGTCGGCTTTTATTTCCCTGTCAGTTTGAATTGGCATGTCCCAGAGAATAATTACGTCATTATTTTGGGTAACTGTGTCTGGTTGGTGTTAATACCATCTCTCAGTGGTTTTGATTTTGTGCTTCTTGCATATCTTCTAGTGCATATATGTCGTTAACTTGTTGTGTCTCTAGATATATTCATTTTTTGCCAGTTCCGGACATCCTGAGATAATATGGTCGACAGTTTCCTTATATTTTTCGCAGATCCTGCATTTCGGGTTAGTTCCATCCTTGATTATGTGACACTGATAGAATCTGGTTGCGAGGCTTTGGTCCTGAGCTGCAATAATTAGGCCTTCTGTCTCAGCTTTCAGCTCGATTATTATTATTACTACTACTACTACTACTACTACTACTATAATTATACTACTGATGTTGTTGTTATTATTGAGTGAGCCAAAAATTGACACCGGGGTGTATAAATGTACAAAGCCCAATATACCCCTCATGACATCTAGTCTGATAAGGCTATACAGCAAATATTCATCGCAGGCAAATATACACGATTGAAAATACCTTCAGGTCGGGTAACCCAGTCCGCTTAGACAGCCTTCGATTGAGAGTGTTCTCATGTATCCAAAACTATCTCGCAAATCGCCTGGGTTACATTTAATTAAATTTCTATGCCGGGAAACATTAATTTCAATGATTAAATATCAGATGTCTACTAAAATATATGTATCCACTACACACGCACACATATAAATATACATATATATATATATATATGTGTGTGTGTGTGTGTGTGTGTGTGTGTGTGTGTGTGTGTGTGTGTGTGTGTGTGTGTGTGTGTAAAACTATATAGAAAATAGGAAAGAACTCGTTAGGTAAATAATCCAAAGTTCTTTAGTATTTTTGTTATTATTTTTAAAAAATAGTGCTCGATACAAAAGTAGAGCATAAATATAATTATTTATTTAAAAATATGATTCCAACACACTACATAAGAGTTCTCATGTTTCAAAACAAGAGCCGAAAACTTCAATATAATTATTTGAATTAAATTGAATTTAAGTACTAAGCTCTGTTCCATCTTCAAGCGAATTTTTTTTTGGAATAACTTATTCCTGAAATTTACACGTTTTATAAGCATATTCATATATATATATATATATATATATATATATATATATATATATATATATATATATATATGCATGATTAAAGAAGAACCAAAAGCGTTGATGGAACCAACGGACTACTCACCGAAACCTAAAACTCTTATCCAGATAAAGTTTCGAACAAAAATGATAATACTGTAAAAGGAAAAAAAGGCCAAAAGGCAAACCTACCTACTCAATAAAGTGCTCGAAAACTAGATTGTCTCGATAGACCAAAAAACTCTTAACAACATTAATTCCTATGAAAGGATGGCCCTAGTCATAACCCGAGTTTCATGCTCACACCATCTTCAACGCATATGAAAGACGAGAGAGACCAACTTTATGGAACCGTGACTATAAATCACACACAGGCATATATGTGTGTGTGAGTGTGTGTGTGCGCGCGCGAGTATGTGTGTGCGTGTGTGTAATTGGTAGCAATCCCTCTTTTATACATCTTTCAGTGAAAAATACTCACAACGACTTGCGATTAAGCTTTTTTTTATATATTTCTTGCATTCGTACAAGAGATTTATTTTCTGCGCTTAGAGTGGGTAAACTACATATGTATATATATATATATATATATATATATATATATATGTGTGTGTGTGTGTGTGTGTGTGTGTGTGTGTGTGTGTGTGTGTGTGTGTGTGTACATGCTTCATTGAATGTGAGGGCTAGGAGGATTTTTATACAATTTTTCTAATGTTTTTACAGTTTCCCATATATCAAAGAATAATTGATGCCCTTATATGCAATATATATGTGTGTGTGCGCGCTCGCGCGTGGGTGCGTGTGGCCAGATAATTAAGTCTTCTTCTCTGAGGGTCTTAGCAAAGAGCATCCTTCTTTGTGGACTGGCGCTACAGAATCACAAACATAGAACTGTGCCTATTTACACCATTTACATTGTTCGGACTGTTGTTCTCATCTTTATTGCCATATTTACATTTCTGCTGTTGTACGCTCCGGCCTTCTTCAGGTGATGTACGTTGAATTTCGAACCAAACCCTTTATTCAGTACATTGTTCTAATTCCACATGCCATGCCCTTTTTGGATAATTCAGTATCATTTATATCTCCAAGGACATGGCCCAGTGGATAAATGGGTTGATTGAGTAATCCAAAATGTGACTTGACCCAAAAAGTTGTGAGTTCAGAACAAAAACTTGGAGATTTAATAAAGGGAATTAAACTGAGATATAAAAAAAAAGGCATGAACATATGGTATTAGAACAATCTCCCGCGTGCACTAAAGAAAAGAAAAGAAAATTCCAACGTATATCACCCGAAGGATCGTATAACGGCCGAAACCTCGTATATATAGCAATAAAGATGGGGACAACAGTCCGAACAATGTAAATAATGTAAATAGGTACAATACCTCATCTCAGAAATATAGACATATGTTAAAGAACTTTATCATATAACAGAAACCACGTCGTTTGAGGACTACCAACATCAACAACAACTAAAATGAATAGAACGAAGAGAAAATAATGATATTAAAAGTTGACATTCCACACTACTTCAAATAAAAGGTTAGGAAGGAAACCCCCATCCATACTGGAAAGAGTGATAACAGCTACTGGGCTTGAGAAGAGAAAATAATGAGATAATCAAGATGTTGACATTCCACATTACTTCAAATAAAAGGTTAGGAATTAAACCCCCATCCATACTGGAAAGAGTGATAACAGCTACTGGGCTTGAGAAGAGAAAATAATGAGATAATCAAGATGTTGACATTCCACACTACTTCAAAAAAAAAGGTTAGAATTAAACCCCATCCATACTGGAAAAAGTGATAACAGCTACTGGGCTTGAGAAGAAAATAATGAGATAATCAAGATGTTGACATTCCACACTACTTCAAATAAAAGGTTAGGAATTAAACCCCATCCATACTGGAAAGAGTGATAACAGCTACTGGGCTTGAGAAGAAAAATAATGACATAATCAAGATGTTGACATTCCACACTACTTCAAATAAAAGGTTAGGAAGGAAACCCCCATCAATACTGGAAAGAGTGATAACAGCTACTGTGCTTGAGAAGAAAAATAATGATATAATCAAGATGTTGACATTCCACACTACTTCAAATAAAAGGTTAGGAAGGAAAACCCCATCAATACTGGAAAGAGTGATAACAGCTACTGGGCTTGAGAAGAGAAAATAATGATATAATCAAGATGTTGACATTCCACACTACTTCAAATAAAAGGTTAGGAAGGAAACCCCATCAATACTGGAAAGAGTGATAACAGCTACTGGGCTTGAGAAGAAAATAATGACATAATCAAGATGTTGACATTCCACACTACTTCAAATAAAAGGTTAGGAAGGAAAGCCCCATCAATACTGGAAAGATTGATAACAGCTACTGGGTTTAAGAGAAGAGAAAATAATGACATAATCAAGATGTTGACATTCCACACTACTTCAAAGAAAAGGTTAGGAAGGAAACGCCTATCAATACTGGAAACAATACTGATAACAGCTACTGAGATTGAGAAAACTTTTTTCCAAGAAGTATTTTAAGAGAAAGATTTGAAAAGAGTACTGGCTGCTCGGTTAATGAATGCCGAATGTTTCCTTATAGGGAAACGGGTAATATGATCATTGCCATTACAATATAGATTGTTGGGAATGTTCATCTTCTACGGTCATTACCCCCGAACAGTCACTTTTGACGTCATGGGCAAAACTTTTAAAAAATAAAAAAGTGGAGTCATTAATTTTGAAGCTTGTACATGTGTATTTTTGCGTATGTGTGCAAGAAAATCTCGATCAGTAAGTCTTAGACAGACATAATTTGATGTGTTGATATTAATTATTGAATTAAGTGCTTTCAAAAGAAAGGCGAACCCTTTGAAAAATAAACAATATATAGTCAAATAAATGCGTTCTTCGTCCATAGTTTGCGGGCTTATTAATGTACTAATATACATACTTATATATACGCGCGTGCGCACACACACACACAAACACAAGCGTATATATATATATATATATATATATATATATATATATATTTAGAAAAAAAATTTCGCACACCAAGGAATCAGACAGAGATCGGGTTTTACTAATATGATTTCCACCAGTCAGTTATGTGCCATCCGTGATACACGCTTAGGCGATTGTGTATATTTCGATACATGACTGACGAGGCAGATTTTTTCCCGCAATAGGTTGCCATTTCTTTCTACTGTAGACCAGTTGCCACCAAGGCTATAGAACCCGCTATCCATTACTTCACCGTTCCTCCTGGGAGGCATGTTGGAGTAATAGATAGCGGCTCGGATTGAGAAATTTGAGAGCCGAGTTCGAATTCCAGTCGAATCAGTTACGTTCACTTACGTGCTAATACCCTTGAGAAAGGTATGAATCCCCTTCTCGACACCCCCCACCCCCACCCACCAGCTATGGGTAAATAGCAGGACAGACCGGGTTCTATAGCCTTGGATGGCAACTGGTCTACCGCAGAAAGAAATGAAACCTACTGCAAGAAAAAATCTGCCTCGTCAGTCATGTATCAAACATGGCACGTAACTGACTGATTGATGATTTCCACCAGAAAATACACCAGCTACAAAAACATCTGTCGGTGAATAATTCCCATTTGTCTGTTTATTTCCGTTGATGAAGAACACAGGCGTGTCCGAAAATTCTGAACTCAAAACTTTATTTCTGTCATATGTTTAATAATTAATATTTAATAAATGTTTATCGTACTGATTATATTGATACCCTTTCGTTTGTCCTTGTTTTATTAACTAACTTATTATATATATATATATATATATATATATATATATATATATATATATATATATATATATACATATATTGATGTATGTTTCATTAAATAATAAGTTTTATCTATTTATTTTAAGTAAATTCCTTTCATATTGTCTGATAAGCTTAATAACATTATCGTTGAAAGATGAAAGAAAAACATTATATTGATACATGATTTTTTTAATCCTATCTAAGCTTTCGGCTTACATAAGCCATTATCAAAGATGACAAATTACAATATATATATATGTATGTATGTGTGTGTGTGAGAGAGAGAGAGTGTGTAGGTTCCGTCAAAAATTTGCTAAAATGGAGGATGGATGCCTGTTGAAAAAATGCATAGAGCCGTTAAAAGACAAAATTCTATCGACAAATCCTTTGAAAGATCAAAAGATATTTATTTGATTTTTTTTCTTGTTTTTATAACTTTGGAAATGTTTTCTTAAAATATTGTTCTTCTGGTGGAATGGATCTTGATGAAACTATCAAGTCTTATTCAGATATGAATGAAATTATTTTTGAAACGTTTCGTTTTTATAAAATCTTTGTAAAAACTTTTTTTTACATATGTTACCCCCACCCTCACTTATTTATTTTAATGAAATTTCGAGAAATTTTTGTTTATATCGCTTAATGTTGATATTAGTTATAAGAACAAATCCTCGGATAATTTAAATCATCAACTTTCTTTTGTCAAACAGGGCTCCCAGTTACAGAAAATATGTTCAGAATCGTAAAATTCAAGAAATGCAATAAAACTAAGATATTATTTAATTAGAAAAGCTTTTAATTGATTTTATAAATAAAATTTATTATGGGAACTATTGCCTTAAGAAAATAATTTTTTCGGTAAATAATGAACTTTTACAAGAACTGTTTCATTTTTTTCCTTTTAATTAGAATAATTTATCAACTTAAATCTTTTACAATTCTCTTTTCTGTAATTTGTATCGGTCAAGTGATACTGTTATTAAATTAAATCTGTATATAACAATTTTAAATGAAAAAGCTTATTATAGTCGATTCCAAGTATTTTAAAAATGATTTTGAATTTATTTTATATCTGTATAAACGTATCGATATTTGTAAATTCGTCTAGATACGACATTATCAGAAAATAAAATTAGAAAATATAAGTTTGAAATCTATTTATCATTTTCCAACATTTCCTCAACAAGCATCGTCCTAAGTAAGACTATAAAATGAAATTACTTAAAATCCAATAAAATATTACACCGCTTCAAATATTTTTAATTAGTTAAGGTAGATTTTTTAATAAAAACAATTATGGTGTGTTGACAGATTTTTCAATATGGACGACTTTATCGAATTTTCTGATAATTAGAAAGAAATGATTACAATAAATTTAAATTCCATTGAAAATATTAAATTTAATCTATTAACTTTGAATTAAACTAAAATAAAAGATTCAAGTCCTTTCACTTGTTAAAATGCATTAAAACCTTAGGATTCGCTTATATATATATATATATATATATATATATATATATATATATATATATATATAATGTAAATCTATTTAAACTCGGTGGCTAAAAAAAAAAACAGGGATAGCAAAATGTTCAAATAAACTGGCATCCGAGGAAAAATGGAAAAAAAAAAAAGAAAAAAGCAGCAGAAACCTCTGACCAGGGCGAAAGAAATCTTCCAGTACCTCAAATCTCTGGTACAAAGATAAAAAAAAGCGAGTAATAAGTTAAAACAAAGAGTGCTCAATACACTAAGTAGAGCAAAAGTAAAATAATAATGATCCCATGTGATGAAAACTAGGTAGGTAGTACCTGGTTCATTAGGATTTATATACAGGGTGTTTAAAAAAGAATACGCCAAAATCATCACGTGATATGTCAAAAACGAAAAAAATTACAAACCTCTAGCATGAACACATGTGTTATATATACATTCAATTTTCATTTCATCTTTTATATGTGCTCAATGTGGCCACCACCGGCAGCGCGGACAACATGAAGCCGATATGAGAATTCCTCCCAAACGCGCCTCAGCATGTCATGGTCCACCGTGTTGATTGCAGCTGTTATTCGATTTTTCAAGTCATCGATACTTGCTGGAAGTGCTGGAACATAAACTTGGTCTTTAACATACCCCCACAAGAAAAAGTCAGACACAGTGAGGTCCGGGGATCTGGCAGGCCAAGCACAGAGAGCAAGGTCTTTAGCACCTCTCCTCCCAATCCATCGCTGAGGCACGTTTTCATTCAGATAAGCTCTAACCCTGAGATGCCAATGGGGTAGTGCTCCATCTTGCTAAAAAAATGAAGTCATTCGAATCTGCTTGCAGTAAAGTGAATAGCCAGTTTTGGAGCATTTCGAGATAGGTTTGTCCTGTTTGTAGCTGCACCGGAAGTTATACCAAAGACAGCGGTGAAACTGACACCCAATCAAACTTTGATAACTACTCTATCAAATAACCACTGATTCAGTCCACTACAATGCTATAGACCTGAAAAAACAGCGTAATGATTTTGGCGTATTCTTTTTGAAACACCCTATATATATATATATATATATATATATACGAACAAAAAAGAAAATTTATCTTAAATCAACGCGTTTCGTCCTCTGATTAAGCCAAATGTAAGGATTTAATTTTTGCAACAAGTATTTATAAACAGAAGTAAAAATGTTGTTAGTTTTTTTAGAATTTTTAAATTGGAGAACGTTCATAAGGTTAAGTTCAGGGTCACTGAAGGTCAAGGTAAATTATGGAGGATGCTAAGTGATGTAATTTAATGCTTGTGTATTTTGGGGATTTGTGATTTGTGATTTATTCCAAATATTTCTCTTATCTTGCCATCTGGCCATAAACCATACCGAAGGACAACTTTTACATAAAATGCTTCCATTTTGATGCGATGAAGCCACTAGGACGCAAATGGCTACTAGCACTGAAAGAGAATGAAAACGATTTTAAAAGAACCGAAAACCCAAGAGGAAACAAGGAATAAATCTCTATTCCTGTTCAAAAAAAACCGTTTAGGCGTGTAAACCGGAATTGTCTTCATCTTTGTTGTTGTTATCACATCGTTTTGACATTTTTCAGGTGATTGTCGATCCGCGTAAACCATAGGAAATTTCAAACTGAACCCTTTATTTAATTTACTGGGTGTAGATTGTTCTCGTTCCGGGCTTAACGTCGAGGGATATCTCGTCTAGTTCTTATTACTCGTCTCGTTTCCACTGATTCCAAGTACACACTGCCTGGCCCAGGGATTGAACTCACAATTATAATGTCACCAAATTCACAAGTAGCAGTAGCAGCAGAGGCAGCACTCATCAACAAGGCGGAGAATGGCACAATTTTCAACACAATTCCATCAAGTTGCTTAAGTTTATAAACACAGAGCTCTGACAAGTGACTCTCATTGAAAATATTTCTCAGTATTATTGTTTTAATCATTTCATCCCAACAAGGCAATAAAGCCACTAAGACACAAGGGATTATGGAGTGTTAGAGAATATGAGAAAAACACTATTAAGGAGAGAGAACAATAAAAGAACAAGAACAGAAAAGACAGAAGATAATGATTGACATTGCATTTAAATTTTTGAAGATCAAAGGCAATAAAGCCACTAGGATGGAAGGGGTTACTGAGTGTTAGAGAATATGAGAAAAACTACTATTAAGGAGAGAGAACAATAAAAGAACAAGAATTAAGAAGACAGAAGATAACAATTGACATTGCATTTAAATTTTTGAAGATCAAAGGCAATAAAGCCACTAAGACGCAAGGGGCTTACTGAATGTTAGAGAATATGAGAAAAACTACTATTAAGGAGAGAGAACAATAAAAGAACAAGAATTAAGAAGACAGAAGATAACAATTGACATTGCATTTAAATTTATGAAGTCCAGAAAGCAAGAAGCCGGAAGATAGTTCCACAAGCGAGAAGTGCGATAGAAGAAACTATTAGCATAGAATTTACGGTTTAGTCGAGCCATTATGACTGTAAAATGATGAAACCTTGCCGCCAGTTAAGTACCATCCGTGATACACACTTGTGCGATCATGTATCTTTCGATACATCACTGACAAGGCAGTTTTTTACCCCGTAGTAAGTGTTTATTTCTTTCTGCGGAAGACTGGTTGCAAACAAAGGCTAAAAAGTAACCCAGTCTGTCCTGCTATTCAACCCATATTTGGTGGCGGGGAGAATAGATGGATTCATGCCATTCCAAAGGGTATTTGTGTGCAAGTGAATCTAACAAACTTAACTGGAATTCGAACTTGGCCCTCCGCGTTCTCACCCCGAGCCGATATCCCTTAAACCACAACGCACATCTAGTACTCCGCCATCATCTAGTACTCCGCCATCATCTAGTACTACACTTAAATTCATAAAGTCTAAGTATCAATATAGGAAAGTAAAATTTATTTCGAAAATACAAAAATGTTTTAGATGGACCAAAAGTGGGGATATGGGGGGAAGGTTGGTTTTCAATCTGCCTTGTCTTAAACTTAGCTAGACAAAATTACTGACCCAATACTGACCACAGTATTCCTTACACCAAAACAATACATTCTTGCTTACCATTCTTACTACAGCTACCATAATACCTCTAGGTCTCAATAAAGTCCTAAGTAGTTCCCATATGTACAATTTATCTTTGGGGGAGGGGGTGAATAAAAATAACAACTTACAAATTTTTTCTCGTCAGAGTCCATCTTGCACATTTACAAATCCACCATTCGCCCGTGCATTTATTACTGTTACCATATCTGGTCTAGCGCTCCTGCTATTCATCTCGAAGTTCTTGGCAAAATCCCAAGAATGATCTGGAATATAATTGATCCTGACTTGGCATCTTGACTTCAGTCACTTTCTCGGTGATGTGACATGGTTTCCGTCTGTCTTTTCTACAAATATTCTCATGGCAACTGTTCTGACAAGCTTTTCTCCCTGGTACCCTGATTACATGAATTTAAGCGTTGCATTTAAATCCCTGAAAACTGTAGTTATCAAGGAAGCAAGTAATCAGAAGTGAGTTCCACATGTTGGAAATGCGAGAACAGAAACTGTTCGAGTAGTAACGGGACTTGCATTTAGCTATTTCAACAGTAAACGAGTGGGACCTAAATGCCAATCAAGTAGCACGCTTAAATTCATGTTGTCGGGGCAACAGGGAGAAAAGCTCGTCATTCGCTATATTCTGTCTTCTTGAATCCTGTTCCTCTTTTATCCTTTATTCAATCCTCCCTATACTCAGTTTTTTCTCTCACTTTTACTTTCTTGCTTGGGGTGAAATGATTAACACAATTTAAATACAACGTCAATCTCCATATTCTATCTTCTTGAATTCCGTTCATCTTTTGTCCTTTCCTCAATCCTCCCTATACTCAGTTTTTTCTCTCACTTTCACTCCCTGTAACCCTATGCGTTGTAGTGGCATTCCCGCCTTGCTTGGGGTGAAATGATTAACATAATTTAAATACAGCGTCAATCGCCATCTTCGATCTCCTTGAATCTCGTTCATCTTTTGTCCTTTCCTCAATCCTCCCTCTACTCAGTCTTTTCTCTCACTTTCACTCACTGTAATCCCCTGCGTACCAGTGGCATACTCGCCTTGTTTGGGATGAAATGATTTAAAAAATGTAGAAAAGTTCATCAGAACAATTATCATGAAAGTATTTATCGAATACTCACAGAGGAAGCTATATTACGTCAGTGGGAAATTGACTGAAACCGGAAGGCCAGGCCTGAACAAATATCATTGCAGATTCTTCATTAAACATTTTTATAAGAATTTTAGCGTCTCAAAGACCTCGGCACTACATTTGTAATTGGGATTCAGTAGCTTTTCCTGTCTTTTCGCTGTGATTGAAATTTAAATTACGAATAGAGAAAGATTTTGTGTCTTTTATCTTCAGAAAAAAACACTTGTCGAAACAAATACATACTTAAAAAGCCGTAACTAATCACATCTTTTCAGTAACCCTAAGTTAATACTATGTTTTTTTTCATAATATTTAGCAAGTGGCAAGTCAAATGTTCATGATTAGTCAAGTAGCATTCTGAATACTTCTATCAAATAACTACAACTATTTTTTGAATAATTTCCCCCCAAACAAGGAAATAAAGCCACTAAGATATAATGAGTTCCTCAGTGTGTAAGAAAAAGAAAATATTAAGGAGAGTGTGAGCGAATTAATATAAGTAAAAGTTCACTTAGTTGATTGATTCAGCATCCCGACTCCAGAATGCTGTAGACGGACCTGTCCGTCCACTCTTCACATATATATATATATATATGTGTGTGTGTGTGTGTGTATGTATGTGTGTGTGTGTGTGTGTGTGCTTATTCATATCTGTCTATCTATCTACCTACCTATCTATCTCAATCTGTCCATATCTATCTATTTATTCATAGCTATCTCAATATCTTCATATCTACCTATTATCTATATATCTATTTATCAGTCTATCTATACATATCGCAGTTTGTTCATACATATCAATCTATCTAATTCTATTCGTATCTATCTATCTCAGTCTGTTCATATCTATCTATCTATTTCTGGCTGTTCGTATCTGTCTATTTATTCATCGCTATCTCAATTTTTACATATCTATCTATTTATCTATATATGTAATTATCTCAATTTGTTTATACATATCTAATTCTATTTGTATCTATCTGTCTGTCTATCTATCTATCACAGTCTGTTCACATTTATCTATTTCAATATGTTCATATCTATCTGTCTGTTTATATCTACCTTTCTATCTATCGTAGTCTATTCATATATATATATATATATATATATATATATATATATATATATATATATATAAAAGTCTTTCACCTATCTTGGTAGCAAAGTCAATTACAGTGGAACTTTAGATGATGAAATCCTGCATCGGTTTGCTAAGACTACCAGTGCTTTAGGCAAACTTCGCCATCGCTTGTGGAATGAGCCGGGTATTCGACTAGATACGAAAATTCGGGTTAATAGAGCTGTTGTACTTGCCATCCTTTTGTATGACTCAAAGTCGTGGACTCCATACAAATACCATATACGCCAACTAGATGTTTTCCATAAAAGCTGTCTGCGTGCAATCTGTGGAGTTAAGCTTCAAGATAGGACATCTAATGTAGACCTGTTTAACGGATGTAATATTGGAGGAATCGAGACGTTTATCATACAGTCTCAGTTACGGTGGACTGGTCATGTCTTGAGAATGTCTGATGACAGGATACCCATGATCCTAATGTACAGCCAGTTAGACCAGGGTTACAGGAATATAGGACGCCCATGGCTAAGATACAAAGACGAGCTGAAAAGCAACTTGTCAGCAGTCAATATACCACATAACACCCTTGAGCGCTTAGCCTTGGAGCAGGTAGAATGGAGATTAACGTGTTTTAGTGGGCTCAGCAATTTTCAATCTGCTTGTCTGAATCATCTTCAAAAAGCGAGAGCAAGATCTAAAAGGTCAGCCAATCTAACAGTGATCTCATCTCACAATCCTCACACTTGCACCATATGTGGCCTCCTTTGTAAATCACTAGCGGGTCTTAAATGCAACTTAAGGTTATCGCATAATCTTTCATAACTGAATCAATAAGCTGGCAGATCCTCATACGTCGAAACCGACGGAGAGTCCATTATATATATATATATATATATATATATATATATATATATCATTTTATCATATCTGTCTATCTAGCTCAGTCTGTTTATATCCATCTATCTAATTTTATTCATAACTATTTCAATTTATTCATATCTATCTATCTCAGTCCATTCATATCTATTTCTGTCTGTTCGTATGTATGTATTTATTCATCGCATCTCAATTTCTTTATATCTCTCTATTTATCTATATATATATTTATCAACCTATCTATACCTATCTCAGTTTGTTCATACCTATCGATCTATTTAATTCTATTCGTATCTATCTATCTCTATCTATCTATCTATCTATCTATATCTATCTATCTATCTATGCCTGTTCATATGTATCTATTTATTCATAGATATCTATCTGTCTATGTCTGTTCATATCTATTTATTCATAGCTATCTCAATTTCTTCATATCTATTTATTTATATACGTATTTATCTAATTCTATTCGTATTTATTAATATAACTATCTGCTCATATATATATATATATATATATATATATATATATATATATATATATATATATATATATATAACTTTGTTCATAACTGTTTCTGTTTATATCTATTTCAATCTTATTCATATCTATTCATTCTGTTCATGTTTTTCTCTCTCTCTCCCGCTCTCTCTGGCTATCATTCTATCTATCTACATATCTTAGACTGTTTCTATCTATCTATCCATTTCAATCGGTTTAGATCTATCATTTACTTTCTGCTTCTTTCTTTCATTCCTTCTCTCTTTCTCTCTCTCTCTCTTTCTCTCTCTCTCTCTCTCTCTCTCTCTCTCTCTCTCTTACTCTCATTTCTTTTTCTCATAATCACATTCTCTTTCTCCATTTCTTTTTTTATACCCACTTTGTTCTACTTGCTGACCACGGCATCATGGCGACATATCTTAAATATTCACTAAACTTAATTTCTTTTCGTAGACTCGACGTTTGATTTGATAGTTCATCTTGATTGACTATTACTAGTGAGTAATGAGTTCGACCCTTACCTGGTGTTCAATGTGTGTGACAAATTTAAACCAAACTTAGTGAATAAGAGCTTCGCTTCATCTGTCATAAATGGACGACATTTGATTAAAATGTAATTCCCTGCAGCAGTAATGGCCGACCAGGGTGACCTGCTAATCATTACGAAACGCCAACAGATTTCCCTCTCTTTCGTTTTCTTTATACCCATCTCTCTCTTTCTTTCTTTCTTTCTTTCTTTCTTTCTTTCTTTCTTTCTTTCTTTCTTCTATTTCACTGGAGCAGATGATAAGTACCCGACAGCTTCTTTCTTTTCTTTTCTTTCTTTTCTTTCTTTCTTTCTTTCTTTCTTTCTTTCTTTCTTCTATTTCACTGGAGCAGACGATAAGTACCCGACAGCTTCTTTCTTTCTTTCTTTCTTTCTTTCTTTCTTCTATTTCACTTGAGCAGACGATAAGTACCCGATAGCTTCTTTCTTTATTTCTTTCTTTCTTTCTTCTATTTCACTGGAGCAGACGATAAGTACCCGACAGCTTCTTTCTTTCTTTCTTTCTTTCTTTCTTTCTTTCTTTCTTTCTTTCTTCTATTTCACTTGAGCAAACGATAAGTACCCGATAGCTTCTTTCTTTCTTTCTTTCTTTCTTTCTTTCTTTCTTTCTTTCTTCTATTTCACTGGGGCAGACGATAAGTACCCGATAGCTTCTTTCTTTCTTTCTTTCTTTCTTTCTTTCTTTCTTTCTTTCTTTCTTTCTTTCTTCTATTTCACTGGAGCAGACGATAAGTACCCGATAGCTTCTTTCTTTCTTTCTTTCTTTCTTTCTTTCTTTCTTTCTTTCTTTCTTTCTTCTATTTCACTGGAGCAGACGATAAGTACCCGATAGCTTCTTTCTTTCTTTCTTTCTTTCTTTCTTTCTTTCTTTCTTTCTTCTATTTCACTGGAGCAGACGATAAGTACCCGATAGCTTCTTTCTTTCTTTCATTCTTTCTTTCTTTCTTTCTTTCTTTCTTTCTTCACTCTCTCTCATTCTTTCTTCTTCTATCTCTTGCCCATTTTCACTCACTCTTTCCATTTTAATAAACCTTACTTTTCTTTCTTTCTGATCTCTCTTTCTCTTCCTCTTTCTTCTTTTTAATAAACTTTTCTTTCTTCTCTTCTTTTTGTCTTTTCATTTTTCTTCTTTCTCCCCTCACTCTCTTTCTCTCTCATTCTTTCTTCTTCAATCTCACTCTTTCTTTCTTCCTCATTTTCACTCTCTCACTTTCTATTTTAGCAAACGTTTCTTTCTTTATTTATTTATCTCGCCCCTTCTTATTTTTTCTTCTCTTTCTCTTTTTCTCTTTCTCATTTTAATAAACTTTTCTTTCTTTCCTCCCTTCTTCTTTTCCTCAAAATGAAAAAGCTATTAAAAATTCACCAGAACATATCACTCAATGATTTCAACAAATATATTAGGTTTGTCGTTTACAATAAAAAAGTATATTATCTAATTATCACGAGTAACTCAGGTCTTCAAAAATCCTGCACATGTAAAAATAATGTAGTTAATGAAGCCTCGTGTTCTTTAGAAGTTAGGACCCCAATATCAATACTCAACAAACAACATTAAATTCTTACATTGGCCGCACATGCACCACACTTTCTCGTAGATTCACTGCGCATTTCGTGCACATATCGATCATCACATTACAATCAACCAAAATAGAATTAAGACATAATAGAAATATTAGTAGATAAAATCAAAATACTATATAGCACTCGTTGCAAGGAAAGACACAAAATACACGAAGCTTTTGTTATACAGAACAAACATCGCCACATGAAGCAACATTTTAAAATGTAAATATTTTTTTAATAAGAGTATCAAATAATAATAATAATAATACGTATAAATATATAATACATTGTTAATAATGTTATTATCTTTTTGCGGTTGTATATTTTGTATTTCTATCTCTTAGCATTGTGGATGAAATAATGAGGATATTCATGGATTTTGAAAGTGGTTTCTTTGTATATTTCTTCTTTGGGTAAGTATTAGGGGCTGCAGATTCTTAGTGCTCTTAAATAAAACCTATAATTATTCCAGATTTTATCCTGTTGCAGTGGTGGGAATAAAAGTTGATAAGATCATTTTTGCTAGTAGATTTTCTGTAAACCTCCAACTGAGGTTGTTAATAGTTCTATGTTGCATAATATCTAGGAAGAATAATGTTTTGTTAGATTCAGATTCAAAGGTAAAATCTATTGCGACTTCATTATTATTCAGTTTCTTGAGAAGGTCGGGTAAAACTTTGTTGATATACTAATGGAGAATCATCTCTGTATCTAAAATAAGTATTCTGTGGCAAAATATTTTTGAAAGAACCACTTTCCAATAATTCAAAAAATAGCCAAATCGAAACAAAGAGGAGAGTTTTTTTCTATAAAAATTGTTAACGAAGATGAAAAAACATTGATTAGTGATTAAATATAATACATTCTTTTATAGTGTAGTCCACCTCTGAGGAACTGTTTTAGACTGTTCCCAAGAGCAAAAAAATTATAGAACTGTCCTTTTGACACGCCGTTTTTTAGCAGGCATGAAGGTCCATGTTTACTGAGATTTTTGTATGGTGAAGTTATAAAATCAGTATTATTAGCATTTGATAGAACGTCAAGGAAATGCAATCTATTTTTAATCCTGAGTTTATAAGTAAAATGACGGACGGAGGTATTATCAGAGGTCACTTTAAGGTTTTCTTTTTTTCATTTCATCAAAGTTTTTAGTTAATATGAACATCTCATCAATATATCAGCATATGAAGGGCTTAGCAAAATTATTAAAGACTTTCTTTTCTCTATGGTTCATGTAGAAATTTGATAAGGTGGGACCAAGTGGTAGACACACAAAATTAAAAATATTCTTTTCTGCTCATTATCTTGGTAAATGTCTCCACTTACGCCAAACTACGGAAGCAGACCCATGGTGTTAGCTTCGAACGATTTTCAAACGATTTCAAAGCATCTGTACCGACGTTTTTTTCCATACATTTGATGGTTTAAAAAGGAAAACTTTGATATGATCTATTGGTTCAACCAAGAATACATAGCATTGTGAACTTTAATTACACTTCTAAGAATTCTTTAACATTGTCTAAAAGATAATACAGGGAATATATGAATCGATTAAACAATTCCTCTTTCTTTCTTATTTGTTTAATCCTTTTTTTTCCACTTTTCCGTTTGTTACTCGTTCTCATACTTTTTCCTCTTTGCTTTTCTCGCTTCGTTTGGTCATTGTCTTCATGTTCAACCATGTCTGATTTTATTTCTTATTCATTAGCTTATTAATTCCGCAAGAGTTCACTTCATTTGTGCCGTGTTGTCTTCTACCATCGAATTAGTAGAAAGCAACAAATAACGCAGAGTTCAAGCCGGACAACACAACCATCTCAATCTTTCATTTTTCTGCTTCCGCGTCAAAAAGCCAGAAAAATAATCCCACATTGATTTTCTGATTAATTATCCCCAAGCGCACTCCCCAATCTAACAGTCCTTCCGACAACCAAACCCATTACAAGAATATCATGAATGAACCAACGACAATTGTCCGGATCATGAAAATAAAAATAAAAAGGTGGAAATGTCCGCGATGCGCAGGGACACTTGTATGAGAAGCACAAGCGAGTAAATATCGGTGTAGCTTTACAGCAGTCAAATATTGGTAGAGTATTAAGCAAGAGTTGTTTCCGGCGCGGAAGATGTCGTTCGCTGTCGACATTGCAGCCGACAAGTCAACAGGGAATCCATTTTATCAAGTACTTCGATTCAATAGGAAAAGGCTGGAGTCAATATCGGTGCTAGAAATTCGATTCGAAAGACACACCCGGAATAGATTTTATATGAATTATTTTCTCGGCCTCACGTCCGTTTCTCATCATTTCGCTCAACCGCTTTTTTTATCTATCTGTCTGTATGTCTCCCTCTCTCAATCTCTCTTTCTCCATATATATATATATATATATGTGTGTGTGTGTGTGTGTGTGTGTGTGTGTGTGTGTAATACTAAAAGTTTGTGATTGGGTGCGTGCTTGCGTGGTGCGTCCGTTCGGCACATAATGATTTAAGTTGATTATTTGTATTTCAGCTTTCTTTCAACAAACAATATTTTAAATATTTAAAAAATATATATTTTAATCTGATTTAAAAATATTTAAGTGAATAAAATTTAAAAATACGAGTTGCTTATACAGTAAGTATTTTTATTTTAACTTTCTTCTCACAGACAATTTTTTAATTAAAATATCTTTAAGTTAAAGACAGGTACAAAGAGATCCCGCTTGTTTGTAGAGTAATTATCTATATTTCAGCTTTCTTTAAACAAACAATATTTTAAATAATTAAAACATTATTTGGCATATTTAAAAAAAATTTCAAGTGAATATGATTTAAAAATATATTTTGGCATATTAAAGAATATTTTTAAATTAATCTGATTTAAAGTTTATCCCGGAAGTTCGATTCCTGTTGAATGCTGTAAACAATCAGTAAAACGTTAAAAATGAACTTGTAAACCAGATCAATGATGACACGAACGTATTGAAATATTTATCTGAATCATAATAAAATTAACTTTCATTTCGATGGAATGTTGAAATCAACTTCAATATTTTATAAACTGAACAGTCAGTGACCCAAGGGGTAGTCTAATATATATATATATAATTATATTTTCAGTACCAAAATCCGCTACAGAGTAGTCAGGCAATAACAATAATCAACCGGAACACACACACACACACTCTCTCTCTCTCTCTCTCTCTCTCTCTCTCTCTCTCTCTCTCTCCCCCATATATATATATATATATAAAATGTATTTTTTATCCTGATACTGTAATTTATGGGTTTCGCGTGAAGCGAGAGCAAGTTCTAAAAGGTCAGCCAATCTAACGGTGATCTCCATTACTCTGGCTCCATATGAAGCCTCGTTTGTAAATCACTAGCGGGTCCTAAGTGCCACTTAAGATTATCACACAAAATTTCATAACTGAATCAATTGGTTAAGTTGTCAGATCCTCATACTTCGAAACTGACGGCAGATTCTATTATTTTACATTTATTTATACATATTTATACATATATATACATATATATATATATATATATATATATATATATATATATATATATATATATATATAATATGGCATTGACCTCATAGCAAGTAGTAACAGTGAGTTTCAGGACTTGACCAACAAATTTGTTGAAAGGGCAGGAGCAAAAGTCAAGGGATGATGATGATGATGATGATGATGATGATGATGATGACATTTTTTATAATGTAGAAAGATATATTAACATAAAATACATATTCATATAATATAGATATTTAGCTTATATATGTATATATTATCCCATATATATATATATATATATATATATATATATATATATATATATATATATATATATATATAATAGATAATATAAATAAATATATATATATATATAATTATTTATATATTATATGTATAACCCGTTTTGAATGACCAAAACGACGTAATTCCCCATTACTGAGAATTTTTGCCGTTCAATTTTTAAAACAGTAATCAGTTTAAGTTTAAAGTCCCAGGTCCCTCACCTATCTAAAATCATATATTATATATATATACAATAGATATAATAATGATATATATCCCCAATATATATTACTGGAGGTGGGGGTAACAATTTTTGAAATTGGAGGGTTTAAGAAAAGGGCAACAATTTGTGTTCCCCAATCATGTCAATTTGGAAGGAACCACAATTCTAATAATTCTCTGCGTTAAATTTCAACAAATTGACTGGACGCTGTTTTTACAGACATTAAATTTTGCAATTGATTTTTGCGCAAAGTGTAAAAAATCAATTTTTTCGACTTTTCACCTTCAAGTATATATATATATATATGTATGTATGTATAAATATAGGGGGTGCAAAAGTAGGTATACAGTAGGTAAATCAATATAATGTAAAAATAGGTAATGAATAAAATTCGTTTTCTGTGCACATTTTGTTTTTCGCTACTATATACTTTCTTTTGCATGTATATACAGTGAGGGGAAACAAATATTCGTCCACATACAAATTTAAATGTTAATTTATTGTCTTCTCAAATAATGATTAAACCTACTTTTCATATAATTAACTCTACATAGATGCATAATAAGTAATTATGCATAGAAAACAGAAAAAAATTGATTTATTAGAAATAAATCCGATTTATCTATTTTAATGGGTTAAAAAAGAATTCGTTCAATACAAAAAAGAATACACAATCTTCATTTAATCCTTTGTAGAATCGCCATTATTCACTTCTACCGCAACCAACCTCTTCTTGTAGTTCTCAATTAATGATTTGCAAATTTTAGTTGGTACTTTGTTCCATTCTTCTTCGTATATGGTCTTCAGATCTAGGATATTTGTTGGAGTTCTCGATTAGATTTAAATTTTAAAATAACGCCACAGATTTTTGATTGGGTTTAAATCTGCATTTTTTTTTCAGCAAGCCATTTCTTCGTAGATTTTGCAATGTGCTTAGGATCATTATCTTGTTGGAAGATCCAATCAGGAGGAAATTCAAGATTTTCAACCGAAATCATTAAATTTGCTTCTAAATTATTTTGATATGCTGCAGCATTCATTCTACAATCTATTACTAATATGTTGCCAGTACCGTTTGCAGAAAAACATTCCCAAACCATGTTGCTGCCACCACCAAATTTCAATGTTGGAACTGTGTCCTTTTGTTTGAAGACATCACCATCATTCCACCATACATGATTTCTAGAATTATGTCCAAACAACTGAATTTGGTTACGTCTGTCCATAATACTCTTTGCCAATACAATTTTTCCTTGTTTCACGAACAAATTTCAACCTGGCATCTCTGTGTCTTTTCAATCGCAGTAGAGTTTTCCAAGAGGGGCGTGATTTTAGATTGTTCTTATGAATTTCATCGCTTATTTTATTTTTAGTGTTATGGGGTCCACCCCTTTTTCATATAAGTGAACTCTACCAGTGTTACTTGGACTGCTGCTGTTAAATACCCAGAGTTAGACAGTCAGTGAGAGTAGTCGGATAGTGAGAGGGTAGTCGGAAAGAGAGAGAGGGAGAGAGAGAGAGAGTATACGAACGGAGATAGTGTGAGGTAACCGCTTGTAGAAGTCAGTTACAAGCACGTAGACTCTAAGGAAGTCCTACTTCGAGACTGTATATATCTATTTGTATTTGCTACTAACCGTGTTCCTCGATTTACTAACAGTATTACCCTTTGTATGATTGTGCAAATACATTTTATTTGTTATATTTAATTATTGCGTTTGTTCTTCATTGGAGACCGAATTCATCTCGGAACCCACAACAGACTGATTCTGTTCTTTTTGGGAGATAAATCTGTGATACAGATTCCTGATGAAAGCAAATCATCCGGCAGCACTTGACAAGTAACCATTGGATTTTGTTTAATTTGACGTATTAATTTCCTTGAAGATCTTGAAGAAATCTTCCGTGGAGTACCTGTTCTTCTTTGGTTTTCAACAGTTTTGAGTTTTTTTTTTATACCTTGCAATGAATGTACTCACGGTAGTAAATGGAATATTCAGCTTGTCTGAGATTTTTCTATAACTTTTACCTTCATTCAAGAGCTTAACAATCAGTTCTTTTTGCGAATTTGTCAATTCTTTACCTCTTGCCATGATGATAATCTTCTTGCACGAATATTAATTACAGAATTTTCTATTTGTAATTTTGGGGGTAAAAATAACTACTGATAACATTATTGGGACATTCTAGATTATAAAAGCAATTTGAAAGTTTTAAAATCTGAAATTGGCATTGTACGATTACTTTTTTCACCTATTAAAATGGATAAATCGAATTTATTTCGAGTAAATCAATTTTTTTCTGTTTTCTATGCATATTTAGTTATAATGCATCTGTGTGCAGTTCATTATATGAAAAACATGATTATTCATTATTTGGAAATACAATAAATTAAAAAAATTGTATGTGTACGAATATTTCTTTTTCCCAACTGTTTATATATATATATATATATATATATATATATCGTTTTTCTTCCAAGAGATTTCTTTTTTGGACATCATTTTATTATATTTTTCTTGCATTCGTATGCCTTCTTGATAATGGCAAATGGTTGATTCTTGATCAATCGAAGACACTCTGATCCAAAGATCATTTAGGCAGTTGTTACGCACTCTATGTTCCAAAAATAAACCTCTTGTACGAATGCACAAAAATATAATAGAAAGCTTAATCGCAGTTCCTTGTCTGTGAAACCTCTGCATATATATTTATTCCTATTTTCAAGTGTTCTTACAAGTTTTCTTTCATGAGAACTAAGAGGGTGTAGACATTGTCAATCGTGATTATTGTCAGAAGCGCTTTCGGTCAATCCATTAGTTGTTTTCATGGAGTTCGTTGTTAGTATGCTTTTTACTTTTTATGCTCTAAGTTGTATTGCGTAGAAGAAGTAGTAATTTATAGTCATACTTGATGAGATTAGCAGTAATTACATGTTGTGATCCCTTCAGAACAGACCTAATACGTTTTTTAATCTACTTTATAGAACGTGCTTCCATTATCTTTAAACGGCTTAAACATAGATGTTTTTACAATGTAAATTTTACCTAAGGATATATATATATATATATATATATATATATATATATATATATATATATATATATATATGATTAATATAAGTAAAAGTATGTCACTTACCTGTTTGATGCTACCTTCAGAGTTTAGTAGACGAACATGTCCGTCCACTCGTCAGGGTATATATATATATATATATATATATATATATATATATATATATATATATATATATATATTATATTAAATCAAACGGTTCGTGTGAACCGATTCTTAAAATTATAAAGCTTAGCGAACCATTTGTTGGATTATCCGAAAATAATCTTATATATTAATAGCCGATATAATATATATTTAATACCATTGCTGTAACTTCCGCTGAAGCAGAAAGAGGGTTTTCTGTGAGTAACATAATTTATTCTGACAAAAGATATCGTCTTAAAAGTTAAAATTGTGGCAAATCTTCTAGTCATAAATTTGATAGTCATTGATTGGATCTTTGGGACTGCAGTGATTCATTTCGAATGTGTCTAGGAAATTGTAACACAGCTGATGACACTAGAATCAAAAAAGCATCATGCTTCTGAATAGAAATATAATGAGAACAGAATTTCAATCTGGAAATATCTTAATAAATAAATGTTTTCTATTAAATTATCAAAATGGTTTAATTCTTTTTGATATTATAATGGGATTCGTTTCCATTCTCAGATTGAAAAGAAAATAAGCAGAATAGGTTCTTAAAGAATACCTGCCTTTATAGAACCGGTTCCTGGAAATTTGGGATGTCATTATTATATAATAATGATGTACGTTGTGGCGTAATGGTTATCGAATCAGAATGAGAACCCGGAGAGCTGAGTTCGAACTCCAATTGAGTTTGTTAGATTCACTTACGCACAAATACGCTTAGAAAAGGTGTGAATCCATCTCATCTATGAGTTGAATAGCAAAACAGACTACGTTTTTAGCCTTGGCTGACAACCAGTCTACCACAGAAAGAAATTGCAACCTTCAGCGGAAAAAATATTGTCTAGTCAGTCGAAAGATACATGATCGCCCAAGCGTGTATCACTTAACTGACTGATATATATATATAGATAGAGAGAGAGAGAGAGAGAGAGAGAGAGTAAGAGTAAGAAATGTCGAGTGAGAGTACTGGACTGGTAGACATTGTAGAATGAGATTTCTATCGGGATTGAACCCAATTTCTCCAGTTTCCAAAGGGTCTAATAATTGAAACTACGTGGATACCGTGGGGTTTTGAAGTTAATGCAAAAAAACATGTCTTTTTAATCCTATTTACTGCGATTCGACATTTATCAAATGTTGGAAGCCGAACAGCAAAAAGAATCGATGAAACCTCCCAAATACAAACTCATATTCAATTCTTTTGCGTTATCACAAGAGAAAAGAGATAAGGCTTTATATATATATATATATATATATATATATATATATATATATGTGTGTGTGTGTGTGTGTGTGTGTGTGTGTGTGTGTGTGTGTGTGTGTGTGTGTGTGTTGCATTGTAATGAAGGGCGAAAAGATTATTGTTTTATTTTACTTTTTTACGTGTCCGCCATTTTTTTTTTATTATTCATATGTCTGTTATATCTATTATTGTCGACGCTCAAAGAGTTTTTCGGATAGCAATGATTTCTCCAACTCGGCAAGAAGCCCAGATTTCTGAAGTGATTAATTTGTAATAAACTAGGATCTTTACGTCAGGTGTCTTCCAGCAATAAAGCTGATAAAATGGCGACATAAGAGTCGACTTCCGTTTTGTGAATGCGGTGGTTAAATTAGGTTTACCGAGACAGAACATGGACAAACAATAATGATAATTACTAATGTACAATTGTTGTTATTATTATTATATAACAGTGTATTAGTAAGTATCATATATATATATATATATATATATATATATATATATATATATATATATATATATATATATATATTCAGTTGAATGGATATGGTTTGTGGCCCTGGGCTCACGCTTTTGCTATCATCAGACAAACTGGTTTATTTTTTAAAAATTGGATCTATTTATGCTTGTTTGACTATGTTTGGAGGTGGGAGGGGGAAATACTTCTGTGTTTGTTTAGGGTGACACTCACATACGCATAGATACGCATACATACAGGTGTACGTATTTTGATTCACACAAATACATCCATATAAACAATCCGAGAGGCACAGATACATATCCATGCGTTCGAGGATACATACATATGCAGTTGTAATTCTATTTCGGTGTCGAGACCGTACCTTTTATGTGCAGCGATGTTCCTTTCAACAAGTAGCGGGTAGGGGTGTTCTTGGCGCTTTTCAGATCTACCGCCTGCGCCGTCAGAGAAACTTACACTTGTTTATATGGATATGCATTGCCAAGCGCTTTCGTCTATACTTTTAGTCATTATCAAGAATTATTTTATTTTTACTTTTTAACTGGATGAATGGGTTCTGTGTATGTATCTAGAGTTTTACGGATATTTGATTTTCTGAACACAGTCAGCACGTTGTGGCCGTGTTCGTAGTTAATATTCTTGAGTGTTAGCTTTTTCTTCTTTATTATTCTTCTGTTATTTTTCATATATGGTCTGGAGACCCTTCTGTTTGCCTCGGGGTTCTTGATAGGCTCCAGAGGCGGATATGCAATATAATTGGCCCTGATCTGACATCTTGTCTACAGTCACTTTCTCACAGACGCGCCGTCGCCTCCCTCTGTCTGTTTTGCAAATACTTTCATGGTAATTGCTCCGAGGAGCTGCATTCGCTGGTTCCCAGACTTCATGAGTTCAAGCGCCCTACGAGGCTGGCATCCCGCTCTCAACCTTTCACTGTCGAAACTCCTAAATGTAGCCGTCTCTTCTATTCCAATAGCTTCATGTCTCGCACCTCTCGCCTGTGGAACTCCCTTCCCTATTCCAGTTTCCCTGAGAGCTATAATCTCCAGCTATTCAAATGTAATGTCAATCGACATCTCCAGTTGCCTTGATCTATCCACTACCCTTCTCCTCATCCTTTCTTCTATCACTCCTATCTGATCTTGCTCTAAATTTTCTGTAACCCCTTGCGTCCTAGTGGCTTCTCGCCTTGCTTGGGGTGAAACACTTAAAATTTTTTTTTTTTTTTTACATGTAGATGAGGTTATTAAGCCTGTATTTTCTACTAGCGTTTGGAATTACAGAACATTTGGACAATTTGTACACACTCTGTGCCCAGAAAGCACTTGTTCGAATACTTGTAAAGTTAAATAAAAAGCTTAATCGCAATACCTTTTCTATCGCCTTTAATGAACCCCCCAAAATCACACACATATATATATATATATATATATATATATATATATGATATCACCGTGTACTTAAACTCTTTCTGGTGTTCCAAAAGTACCAGGACTTACCCAACAAAATCTTATCTAATATAGTGACTGACAACATCCAGTTCTTGATAATGACTGAGATGTTTGAATGTATTTGCGCAAAAAACGAACAAAATTATGAACTTTCGACACTTTGTCCATAATTTTGAGTTTGATGTCTAAATGATTTGAAAATTAGGAAAGTGCAATAAAATATAAACAACCGCACCTTTTTTTTTTTTGCTTAAATACAATTTATTTAGTCCATGGCACGTGGAGTCGGAACAATCTACTTCCGTGCATTAAATGAAGAGTTCTGTTCGAAATTCAAAAAACTATCATCTGAAGAAGGCCGGAGAGTAAAACGGTCGAAACATCGTCAATATAGCAATAAAGACGAGGACAACTGTCCGAACCGTGTAAATAGTGCGAATAGTTACAATACTTCATCTAAGGAATATAGACAGATCCTGAAGAAGGTCGGATAGCAGAACGGACCGAAACGACGGAAATATAACAATAAAGAAAAGGATAACAGTCCGAACAATATAAATAGTATAAATAGGGCGTATTATGTCAGTCAAAAATATGTTTGTGTTACTGATATTTGCCTATGTGCCAAACTAATCTAAATTTAGCAAATTTAGTATTCCGTTGTATTCATGGTTTTGAATTCTGAGTTGGCGTTCTGGTTTTAAGACAAGGTTAGAGATCACAGTCTACTGCTATTTAATCCCAAAGAGATCATTGCACACTTCTTGCTCACACAACTTTGCTATTTTTCCTGTACAATCCTTTCGCATGTCAGTAGTGATACTCCTATGTCCTTTCTGGCTCATCTACATGTGGTCATTTGCCAAGGAAATTACGTCTGTAGGAAATATACAGAAAACAATATTCTCCTCCTCTGATAAAGTTGGTCAAAACACTTTAACTTATTTGTTTCTAATCAGAATAATTATATCAGTTTTCAAATGTAGCCTCTTCATTTGGATTCTATCTTGTTGGAAGAAAATTTCTAGCGATTTTTAGAACATTAAATTTATTTACAAACCGTAGGAAATTTCCTTACAACCAGATACATCTGATATTTTTCCAAGTCATTGGTTCTGAGGCAATTGCTTTTAAGGAGAGCCTTTGTATGTTCTCTATTCGCAATGTCCAGTTTCCACAGGCATAAATTGCTATGAAGACAGAGCAGAACCTGGTTAATATTCCTTTTTTGCCGTAAACAAAACCTGATTTAGAATCGGAATAAATCCTTAGATTTATCACAAATCGAAATCAATTTGTGTTCTGTTGAAAAGACCCATTCTCAATCACCAACTTAGGCATGACTTTTTGAAACACAATTTGCGAAAGAATCCAAATCAATGCAACAACTTTATCCAGTATGTTTCTCAATAAAAAAAAAAAAAGTGTTTGTTTTCGAAAGAAAAAAAAGTGTCTGTCTTTCTGAAAGTGTTATCCTTCCTTTTAACAAGAGAATTTTTGTTTTTTTTTGAAGCAATGTATTTCGGATCATTTCATCAGAAATTTAAACTGAACGTTATTTTCTCGTCTTCTTTGTCAGGCATCAGTCTACTTATGAAGAAATGAATTTCTCTAATCCCACAATTTCTTACGAGTAAAGCTGAAAATCAAATGCTGGGTCTACACTAGAAAAAAAGTTTTTCAAAGAACGTTCGAAATAACTTTATGCGATTCCGTGAAATACAACTTGAATCGTTTTCATGCCAAATATCTGATTCTTATTCTCAGTCTATTCAGTATATATATATATATATATATATATATATATTTATAATAATAATAATAATAATAATAATAATTCCACAACCATGATAGATAGATAGATAGATAGATAGATAGATAGATAGATAGATAGATAGATAGAAACAAACAAACAAACAAATATGGCGCTGTTAATGATCGTGGAATTATACAATGTTTCTGTAGGTTAGATTTTGTCTTATACAAAACCGACAAGATATTGTAGCTTAACTGTCAAAGCGGCTTGTCGGTTCCATTAACCTATTCTGAGGTGAAATGAGCAGTGGTTTTAATCTCCTCCGATCACTTATCTCTTATTTCCGGTTTGTGTTGTCTGTCCACTCGTGGAGATTGATGGCATGTCTCTTCTTCTTTTTTCGCCTTTAACCCCTAAAGGAGTCGCTGGAGGCGCCGACGGGCTAAGCTGTCCACCATTCACCTCCATCTGCGACCTTCTTGTGCCAGAGCCTGATTCTTGGTGTGTCCCTCATGTAGCGTGTCGTGGGTGTTTTAACTCCGTTAGGCCACAGCTGATGACCTCCAACTAGGTGGATCGCCTTGGTCTTGAACGTTGTAGTTTATGTGAGGAACCCTTTCGCTCTAGCCGGTGACCCGCGTCGAGGAGGTGCTTTGCTCAGTGGTGCCGTGTTAACTCAACCCCCTGACGTGAGTTTAACCCACCAGATGAAGGGATTTATTGGGGTGTGACAACTTGCAGCCATCATTTGAGAGATGATTGAGAACCAGTGATGTCCGTACAAAGGTGCAGCTTGCCAGACATCAAAGGTACTACCTCTATCCAGAGACCCCCTATGCCTATTCTTGACATATCTCGCGGAATTACAGCAGATGACATCCCACAATTAACAAATTCTATGGATCGTCGACTTCTTCAAGTAATTTCAAAACAGGGAAAGCACATTCCCTATTAATTTGTTTAAAACTGTGCCTTTGTTTGTATCTGTTATTATTTGTTTGATTCTCTTATTTATTAGCTTCTTTTGATCATAAACATTCACGTTCAACATTAATAAACGTTTTGTTTGCTCAATTCTGGGAATTTTACTAAAGCTTTCTAATAATTTGGCACTCTCAAATCACCGTGCCGATAACAAATACGGCGCCAGTTTGTTTACATTGCGCAGATCAGTACGAAAATTTCAGTGATTGCGCAGGTCTGTGTTGCCAACATTGTGTGAAAATTTTGTGTGAATTGATTGGAGGGTTTTTGAAATATTAGAAAAAAGTTATCTCGATAATAATTTTTGCGCAATATATATATATATATATATATATATATATATATATATATATATATATATATATATATATTAAGCATTTCACCCCAAGTAAGCGGGGGCGACACTAGTACGCAAGGGGCTACAAAGAGTCTAAGTAAAGAAAAAGACTAGGTATAGGGGGAGGGGAAGTAAAGGATAAAAAGAAGAACGGAGATCAAGGCAACTAAAGATTTCAATTGACGTTACATTTAAATTTTTGAGAATTATAATTATCAGGGAAGCATGTAAGAGGAAGAGAGTTCCACTGTCAGGAAGTACAAGGGAAGAAGCTGTTGGAGTAGAAGAGGCGGTTACATTTAACTGTTTCGACAGTAAAGTGGTGGGACCGATATGCTAACCTAGTAGCACGCTTAAATTCATGAAATCAGGGCAGCAGTGAAAATAGCTCGCCAGAGCAGATGCCATGAAAATATTTATAGAAAAGACAGAGGGAAGCCACATTACATCGGTGAGAAAGTGACTGGAGTCGAGACCCCAAGTTAGAACCGATCAGATTACATATCCGTCTTTCGATTTTGTCAAAAATATTTTTAAATGATAATAATAAATCAATAAATAAATAAGAAAAGAATAAAAGTATAAAATTGTCATCAAATATACGAGAGCATTTATTTATTTTTTATTATTATTATTTTCTTTGATTTCTGGCGTTTAAACATTTCTTTCCGGTTCCCGCCCAGGGACCTAAAGTTAGAAATGGCATCATGACACTTTCCACTGACAAAAAAAAAATTACATGGATAAAGCCCTTCGTAAAGTGTGGGCTGTACTTGTCAAAACAATTTTTTGTATCTCCTTGAGGCATGGACTTCCAGGAATCCCTTTAATTAGTCTACTGCAATCTTTTCCAACCAGTCCTAGGGATCCAACTACAACAGGGATTGTTGATGTTCCCATATGCCACATTTTCGAGATTTCTATTTCAAGGTCCTTGTATTTTGACAACTTTTTGAATATCTTCAAAGATACATTGCAGTCTGCAGGGACTGCCATATCAGTAAGGAGGAACCGTTTTTGTTTGTGGTCTTTAATAACAATATCTGGGCGGTTGGCTTTGATTGTTCTGTCAGTGTGTATTGTGTAGTCCCATAGAATTGTAACAGGTCCTATCTCCGTAACCGGGTCTGGGTGGTGTTCATACCAGTTTCTTTCAGTTTCCTTCCCGTAGAAGTTGCAGATTTTCCAGTGCAGATATTGGCCCTCTTTGTCATGCCGGGTTTTATATTCAGTGGGTGCCAATATCGTGCAACCTGATACAAGATGATCAATCGTTTCTGGATATTTATCACAGAATCTGCATTTTGGGCTGACACAATATTTTAGTATATGTGCTTGATAATTCCTAGTTAGCAAGCATTGGTCCTGCACAGCAAGGATGAAACCTCCAGTTTCAGCTTTCATCCCTGCACTACGTAGCCACTGATGGGTACGGGTTTTGTCTACGTCAGCTTGTTTGGTACGGGCAGAGTATTGGCCATGAAGCGGTTTATCTTGCCATCGCTTCTGTATCTGGTCGGTTGCATTCGTCTTTGCTGTCTTTTTTAAGTATTTTGCAGTTTCAGCCGGTGTATTGTGCTGTAGTTGCATCTCTACGTCCATTTGAAACTCCATTTTGAATTTGTTGGCTTCTTTTATTACGGAGTAAAGACGCTTGCGACTTTCATGTTCCTTGACGCATACCATCATCCAGTCTTCTGTAGTTTCTAAGTATCTTTGGAGGCCAATTGTTGTAGTTTTGTAGGACAGTTCTAGTTGAACTAATCCTCTGCCTCCTTCGGATCTGGGCACATACAGACGATCAACATCAGCTTTGGGATGATGCATGCGGTAGCAAGTGAGAAGCTTTCTCGTTTTTGCGACCATTCGCTTAATTTCAACTATGGTCCAGTTAAGGACATTAAAGCTGTATTGCACCACAGGGACAGCCAATATGTGTTTATGGCTGATATTCTGTTTTTTGAGTTTAGCTCAGTATTTAGTACCAGACGTACACGCCTGTAGTACTCTTTTCTCATTTTTCCTTCATTTGGGGGTGTTGTATGCCATCTCCTTCGCTAATTCCTAGGTACTTATAAGCTTCATCATGCTCCAGTTCCCTAATCTTTGTGACAAAATCTAAATCTATTAAGGATGTTTCTGTAATTCTACCTTTCTTGAATGTTACTTTTGCGCATATTATTATTATTATTATTATTATTATTATTATTATTTCTGTACTGGTTAAAATTTACGTTAAAAGCAAATTATAAATCAAAGTCTATACGTAAATAATAATAATGAATGTATTTACAAATGCTATAATGTTTTTAAGGTTATTTTTTATTATTTCCATGAGTTTACCTGGGTGCCCAATGAGGATTAACATTTTACAATAGTAGATATCCATTACATCAAGCTTTTATTTTTTGCTTATTTTCATTTAACTCTTTCTTACTTCTCTTATTTTATTTTTTATTTTATTTATTTATTTATTTATTTATTTATTTTTTGGTGGCGAGGGGGGTTCTTTTTTTCTTTTCCTCTTGGAATTCTGTTTATATCATCCGAATAACGTCAGGAAATCTATGAATACACATTTCATCCATTTTATCCAGTTAGTGCATTTAACACCGCCGCTGTGGTCACCACTCCCCTCCATCTCCCAACTGAGGTCCATGGTGACATTCAAAGCAGAATTGTGTAATGGTTTGTCAGTTCCTTTTTCACCGAGGATGTTGAGGTTACCCTGTTCCTACTTTGAAAGGTGGATTTGTTTTACCTTCTTTTGCACTTGCCTAAAGAGGCAGGACCTACAAGGCAGCAGATGGTTTGAATTTAGAGTTTCCTTCTCCTAGGTCGGTTACCACCCAAAGCTACAGGAATCAATCTCTTCAGCTATTTTACCCATAGCTGGGGGGAAGAGATAGATCCCTACCTTTGCCAAGGGTGAATGCAATAAACTCAACTGCAATTCGAACTCAGATCTCCAATTCTTCAATCTGAATACACACCCTGTTCAATTGTCTTGTCACTGATATTTCACAACCTTGACGGTGAATAGAATAGGCGAGTCATAAAGCCAATCACTCTCCCATAAGTATTTCACTACTCAAACAGTAACAGCTGTTTCACTCTTTGTCAATCTTTACAGATGCCATTCACCTTGTTTTATTATTCTTTTATTCTATATCATTCAAAGTTTAATTTATTTTGAGCATTTTACTCGTCGCGTGCACAAATAGCCTTTGTGCAAATATTCTCTTTAACGATAAGCTTCATTTTCCACCGTTTTATTTTGCAGGTTTGCTCGTATCATGTTCGGCGCAGATCGGATGTCAAGGCAATACCGATTGTCAAAATGGAGGCGACGAACAGGCACTCGTTAATACGGAATCCACAGAAGAGAAGCGGAAGTTCAATCCTTGGGGCGGCAAACGAGCAGGCCCGGTTTACTCCGTCTACGACGAGAGCCAATCGGATGGCACGTCAGAATATTCGGCCGAAAGCAAGAGATCTTTTTCTCCCTGGGCAGGCAAGAGAACAGCACAGTCCAGTCTGGGGTACGTGGTTCGCGCCCGAGATGCGCGTGCAGACAGGAAAAAGACACGCTTTCACCCTTGGCATGGAAAAAGAAGTGGGATGCCTTTGGGATCTGAGATCCCGGAAAATCTTCTCAGACAGCTCGTTTTTGAATACATTGATTTGGACAGTAACAAACTTTCCGATAAACGCGGTTTCAGTCCCTGGGCTGGTAAATAAGAATGAAAGTCCATTGGTTGAACGATAGAAATTGAATAAAGGACTTGGCCGTCTGTTCTATGTTTGTATCCAAGACATATATGACATCAATAAACACATTTCTGTAGAATACTGCGTTTCGAGTATGTTGTTATTTCAATTGGTGCTTTGAACTATTAAAACGTAATTATTTTTAATGATATCTTTTTTTTAATTATTTCTCATTTCACTCCACGCAAAACAATAAAGCCACTAATACTCAAGGAGTTATTGAGTGTGAAAGAATATGAGAAAAAAACATTATTAAGTAGAGAGAACAATAAAAGAACAGAAATTAAGAAGACAAAAGATAGCGATTGAAATTGCTTTTAAATTTTTCAAGTTGACTGAAAAGCAAGAAGCATGAGAATAAACTGTTAGCATTGAACTTCCGGTTGCACCTAACTATTTCAACTGTAAAATAACGAGATCTTGTCGCCAATCTTGCTTTCTAGTTCTAGGTAATATAGAGGAAAGTTCATCAGAACAATTACTATGAAAATATCTATAGAAAAGGCAGCGGGAAACTACGTTACGATGGTGGAAAACGAACTGAAGTCAAAATGCCAGGTCAGGGTCAATAATATTGCAGATTCTTCTTTGTATTTTATCTACAGATAAAATATCATGTCATTTAAATTACTAGCGGATACCCAAACCAAAGAGCGTCAGTTACATCAGCAGGATAAAGGTTTGAAACACACACACACACACATAATGTACAACGTTGGTGTTACATAACTTTTACTGGGTTTAGCCAAATTCTTTACGTTGCTTAACTCCGCGATCGTATGGGAATCGTTGTTTCGACGTGATGTGGCCTGTTAGTGTTTGTGTGGCAGGTTTCATTTCATTAGTTGTTGTAGCAGATAATATATATATATATATATATATATATATATATATATATATATATATATATACTCACACACGCATATATACACACACACACACACACACACACACATATATATATATATATATATATATATATATATATGTGAAAAATATAAATTGGAATAACGATGGATAGTTGTGATGGTTATTGCGTCTTTTTCTCCTTTAAAATTAAAATAATCTTCTCTTGACTTATATTACTAAACCATAATGACCTTCAAAAAATATAATCAAAAAAGGTTGATAAGCCGTAACAAAATGAATGAATCAATCAATCAATATATGAATAAATAAGGAAAAACTAAGAAAAAGCTTTATAAATTTCACATGTTTCGTTACCTTTATCGTAGATCGATCAGAAATTTTGCTTGGAATGATGGGAATGCGGAGAATATTTCGAATCCTCTGCTATTTGTTTTCATTGGTCGGGTAGACATCACGTGTTCATAATTTTTGCGTTAATATGTGTGTGTTTATGTTTGAATTCTAGTGGGCGTTAGTTTGTGCATGTCTCGTCGTGTCTGTGTATGTGTGTGTCTAATTCCTGAAGACTAGCGAAAATAAATGGGAAAGATGTGTAAGTGCGTGCATGCGTTAACTGTGAATTAAATTAGAATCAGTTATTATTATTATTATTATTTTTATTATTATTATTATTATTATTATTATTATTTCCTTGGGTTTCTTTTGTGTACACATTTCCTTCGGGGTTCCACTCAGAAATATGTTCATGACAAAAAAAAAAAAACTAGGCTCAAACACATTTTAAATCTCTTCGTAAAGTGTAAGTTGAACTTGCGATTACAATTATTAGTATGTCATAAAGGCAAGGGCTATCAGGAATCCCTTCAAATTCTATCCATTCAATCCGGGGGCACCACTCCAATTGTTGATGTCCTTATGTACCACATTTTTGAGATTTCCTCTTCAACATCCTTGTATTTTGATATATTTTTTTAGATCTTCAGAGATCCATTACAATCTGCAAGGACCGCCATGTCAATACGAAAGCACATTCTGTTCTTGTGGTCTTTGATCACAAGATGTCTTAGCTTTGATTCTTCTGTCTCTATTATTATTATCTACATTAGTTTTAATACTGGCGTATGGGTATTAAAACATTTAAATATGAAATATAATAATAATGATGATAATAATAATATTTTTATTTATTTTTTTTTTTTTGTGTCAGTGGAAAGTGTCATGATGCCATTTCTAACCTTAGGTCCCTGGGCGGGACCCGGAAAGAAATGTGTAAACGCCAATAATCAAAGAAAATAAAAATAATAATAATAATGTCTAAGATATATTTATATATCCGAACCAGAAAACAGAAAAATGATTAGAAACATTGAAAAGGTAAATAGTGTGTGTCTGTGTGATAAAAATGATGTGCCTGTGGTCAGTGGTGTATTACTGGTAGTAAGGTTTAAAGTAAACTTTATTACACATAATGCACTACTGACCAGCATATATAAATAGTCGGGCAAAACACAACGCATATGACCTGAAGATTACATTGAAGCATGAAACAGACTGTCTCCGCTTGGTGCTGACCTCAGTATTATAGCGGATACACGTGTTTCAGTAGACGCCTAGCTTTGTTTTAAACAATGTGATTACACCTACCATCATGTACATTAAGTGAGTCTTAATTAAGAAAATGCGCCTACCGAGAAGGTTCGAACCTGCAACCTCCTTTGTAGGAGGAAACAACCGTCTCATCCGACGTGTTTTAGACAGCACTGAGAGCTTCGCAGTCTAACAAGGTCCAATTACACTAAAAATAAAAGTAAAATAAATGAAATATATTCATTCTTTAGAGATTACTATATATATTAGATGGAAAATCCGCGAATAAACAGTCCATAATTAAATTGGGAGGAAATCAAGTACATTCGATCGTTCCGTCGGACAGAATCAAAAAGGAAGATCAAACAATTTTTTTATTTAATTCTGTTAAATATCTTAAATATGTTTCTACAAGCGTAACCAAAAAATATGTGACTAATATTTTTCTAAACCTCCAACCTGATTTAGCTGTTATTCATCATCTATTGCATTCAACAAGGCGGAAAACAAGGACATTCCCTGACGCTGACATCGGCAGCAATCATGACCTTGTGATGACAACCTTCAAGCTAAATCTGAAAACTAAGCACTCTCCTTTAACCTTGAGAAGGTGAAGGATCCTGAAGTTGCAGAAGGTTTTGCAGACCCAAGTCCTCGGCAAGATTGCAACTTGACAGTAATGTTGACACTCTCGCATTTGACATCAAAGAAGTCTTACTCAGAACAACTGAAGAGGTTCTGGTGAAGCCACCGAAGAAAATTCAACCATGGATCCCGAAAGAAATCCTGAATTTGTACATATAAGAAATATCTTAATAATAAAATGTAAATATGGTGATTATATATAGAGTTATCTAAAAAAATAGAAATTAATGAACGAAAATAAGACGAGTATAGCATAAGAAAATACTGAATGCTTTTAAGTAAAAATATAAATTACGAACATAAAATAAATATAGAGTTAATATTTATGTGCAGGTCCGTTTAGATTAAATAGCATTTCCCTAACAAAACTTGGTGGAAAATATTCACAAAAATAAATTTAACACATACATGTATTGACAGAATAATAACAACGATTATTTTATATATATATATATATATATATATATATATATATATATATATATTGAAACTTGACTAATGCATGGAATAATAATGCAACACAAAATGTACTTAGAACAAAATGTATTGAAACAAAAAAGTGTACACAATATTTACATATAGTCTTTTATATATTACTGGTAAGACCGTTCCTGGAGAATGTGTTGACTGAGTCGCAGTCGGGCAGAGTCTCTGGTTGAATCTCTTGATTCCTCCCTCTCTTCCCGGTACCAACCATATTTATATGGTCGGTACTCCACTATGCAAATTAGGTGGATCCTACCACAACATATATATATATATATATATATATATATATATATATAAAGAACTCTCTGAAGATTCTGAAGAGATGAATATAGAAATATTCACGAAATAAATTATAACCGAAATGGATCTTTAAGTTTTTCTTCTTGATTTATTATATATATATATATATATATATATATATATTTTAAAAAACATGATGTTAAGTAATTGTCTATGGTTAAATATGTAAGCTTCTCTCATAATAAGTGACAGACTTCGGTCATCTAGAAACTGAATTCGAGAAAACACGTTTACATTCTTTTCATGGTACTTTTGGTCATTGGGACGATCGTGCGGCGCCAAGATAGTTTCGTGTAAATTTTGGATTGCCTTGTATCCTAAAAATGTTACTTCCCATAGTTCATTTTTGGATTCGTCACCGTTGATACAGAGTTTATTTTTGGGCTCATACCCTGTAGAGCATTTGGCCATGGTTAAGTGCAACTGGTAAGAATTGACAAAGTTTCCCATAAATAATAATTACAAAAGAAAGAAAACAACAGAGCAAAAACAATACGAAGCAAACAATATATATATATATATATATATATAGTAAGCAAACAACAGTAATAAGACAAAAAGTTCACAAAGTAAGAATGATCTTAACACGCAAAGGCCTACACACAAGTGATTGCAGCATTCTGACTTTAAGATAAGAAAAAGTAAGAATATGGCGGATGGGATCGTGAAGTGTCCTATCTTATTGGCTAGGAAGAAATTCTAGTATGAATCTGTATGATTTGTTTATGAATCTGAAGTGGTGAATGCTTTGCTGTCATTCTTATCAAGAGCGTTAGTTTAATTTAAAATTTATTAACGAAAAATTTTTGAAGGAAATGAAATGAATGTTCTTTTTAGGGTGTGTATATGCGTAAATAAGAGAGAATATATACACATATGATGAAACAACATAAAGATTTTAGAAAGTTGTGAATCTACCATTTCTTCCCCAGCTATGGGTTAATTATTCGGACTTGTATCAGTAAGTCATTATCACCTCCAAAAACTATTACAATCTAAAAAATAATTTCTGGCTTTAAATAAGCTGCAAAAGTTTGATAATCAGTAAAAAAAAATCAATCAATCAGTAAAAAAAAAATCAATCAATCAATACTTGTTGGTTTGATGAGAACTGTAAAATGGATTGATCTAAACGTGCTTGTAATGATTAAACAACGTAAAGATTTAGTTCAGCAGTATGAATAAAAATTGAGGAATTATTACATAGAGAGAGAGGGGAGAGGAAAGAGAGAGAGAGAGAGAGAGAGACGGGGGTCCATTAAACTGTTAGTTGTATCCATCTCGGCAAAAATCGTTTGACATTGAAATCCCTTTTGAAATCGCTGGTAGCAAATCGAATCCTTCTGAAGCCGATGCATCTGGCTGTTGAGATGCCGACTTTCTTTCTAGAGACTCCGATCTTAAAGATTTTGAAAACCAAAACAGAATTATCCGATTGGTCCATTATTCTTCCTCTTTGTCACGTGATATGGTTCTTTACTACGTCTGCATGGAATGGATTCAGTGAACTCGATTTAGAAATTTACAAAAAACGAGGCTTATTTCTTTCGTGGCTATATTTCTAGTTCACAAATATATATTATGCTATGGAAAATATAATATTTAATTTAAAAGCTTATCAAATGTTTAACCAATATCTATTTTGATATTATTTTCTTGACTAGAAAAGATTATATGTTATATACCTACTGAATCGAACTGAATTTTAATATTATAATTGATTTAATAATTCTTCTAGATGATTTATGATGAATAAATTGAATCATTTTAGCGTTGTAAATAGATAGATAAATTTATAGATACATATTGAACTCTAGGTGAATAGCCGAAGAGCAGGTGTTAGCAAATTCACTTCGCAGGCTATGATTACCATAAATTAGACACTGCATTTCGATCAGAATTCATTAACCTTAGTCACTACCTGGATCGCTTCACCATGGAACACGTTACCAAAGAAAATCGTGAATATTTTAATTAATATATAATTTATGTTTATAAAGGTGTTAAGGAAATTAAAAATATTAATTAAAATCTTATTAAGATCAGCTAAAAAAAGTGATATGTTATTAAAAAAAAAACTCTAGTTTTTGATTAATAGAAATGAATTTTGATGTATTAATTAAAACTCTGATTGAATTTAAAATATTAATGCAATATATTATTCGCATTTTCATTGGCTAAAATATCGTTGATAGGATTCCAAATTGGAAATCTGTTTACATGCAATTTTAATTTCAATTCAGAGACCTTTATGTTAAAAAAAATGTTTAACGTTCGCTACAAGTGTTCGTATTGGTTAACAAATGCAACAATGAAGCTTCAAATTTTGGTCAGTCTGTGATCCTCTTTTTGCATAAATAAATGATTCAGTTGATATTGTCATTATACTGACTACCACAAACACTAGGGGAAGCTATCACGACATAACTACCTAATGTCCAAGCAACAATAACATTAAATATCTGATATGGCTCGCATTGCTGGGAATAAGGTGAGACGGTATATATATATATATATATATATATATATATATATATATATATATATATATATATATATATATGGTTGGATTGATGTGAGTTTGTGACCCTGGTTTTCAGACATCAAAAACAAGCAAATAACCAGCTTTAAAATAATAACAAATAAACATTTTTTTTTAAATAAAAATAATAGTAATTTTTACCTATCATAATTTTACACAGTCCCCACCACACGTATATACATGCATGCGAGGAAATATTATTCAGCGAAAAAAAAGAAAAATGCTCTGATAACTGACATGTATACATTCACGAGACGTTCACGAGAAATTTTCGCTACACTTCCAATCTTTGAATTTCAACACACAAATGCGTATGTATAGAGACAACAGCACACATATACATACATATGCCAAATCCCATACTGTCCACATATGTTTATATATGTATGAGTCCTGGCAGACGAGCAAGTGTGTATGTGTGTCTACGTACCTCATCGGGTGTACGGACATGCATCTATGTTTGCGTTAGCACGATGGCATCACGACGACGATTCCCCCCCCACTCCCATAATAACACCAATACACGCAATCTACATAAACCCAAAATTTTAACAAATTTATCAGTTTGACGATCGCAAGAGCGTGAAACCCAGGGTCACAAACTCACATCAATCCAACCAAATATGTTAGCTCTATCTCTGATATTGAGCGCTTTCTAATAGGTACCGCGCATATAATATATAAATAATTATATATATATATATATATATATATATATATATATATATATATATATATATATATATCAGCCACAGTTTCCTTACAAAAACGATAATGGATATTGTCCTATGATCAATAAGTTAATCAACGTCGAGCCTATTCAATACCTAAATGGGTGACCGCTTCGATATACATTTGGTATGGCTTACGGCCACATCACATTGGAACACCAGTTCTCGTACAATCACTGAAGTTAAGCAACGTCGATCCTGGTCAGTATTGAGATGGATGAGCATATGGGAATGTCAGCTGTAAGCTTGGATGGGCGGTTCCTTCTAATGTCTTCACATTCACTTTCACTTCCAGTAACCGCTTGCGTCTTAGTGGCATTATGTGCCTTACTTAGGGCTGAAGGGGTTAAAAGGATGTGCGGCTGGTGTAATGGATAACGGCTCGGAATTGGAAACCGCAGAGCCGAGTTCCAATTCCATTTGGGTTCGTTATAATCACTTAGAGGCAAATACACTTGGGAAAGGCATGAATCCATCATTTCTTCTCCAGCTATAGATTAATTAATCGGACTTGTATCAGTAAGTCATTATCACCTTCAAAAACTATTACAATCTAAAAATAATTTCTGGCTTTAAATAACCTGCAAAAGGTTTATAATCAGTAAAAAAAATCAATCAATCAATACTTGAAGGCTGTAAAATGGACTAATATAAACAGACTTGTAACGATTAAACAAGATTTAGTTCAGCAGTCTGAATAAACATTGAACAATTACGACTTCTTATATCTTTTGTCTGTGCGGGTAGTGTAAAGGCTATTGGCCTACAAAGGCAAATCGGCGATCCGAATTCTAATTCCGATATAGAGTGATCCTTCTGAGAAATGTATGAATATCTTCTCTTATTCACCCAGATATGGGTTAAATAGTAGTCTTGACTGAGCTCGTTAGCTTTGAATGCTAACCAGTCTTAGAGAATTTCAATTCAAACCGTAGAAAAGGCAACGAGAAACCACTCCTCTATACACAACGGATGGCAATTCACAGATAATAAATAAAAGAAAAAAGATGATAACTGGCTGGTTGCAGCCAAGCGTTCGAAATGAGGTCGCTTTTTGATCCTTCCTATCATTGCGAAGCAGAATTCGCCAAGCGTTGGATTGTTCACCCACTGACAGGGAACGTGAGCTGGGTTTAGACCGTCGTGAGACAGGTTAGTTTTATCCTACCGATCGGCACGTGTGTTACGTCGGCCGTGGCCACGGCTATCCCGTCCAGTACGAGAGGAACCGCGGGATCGGAGCAACGGTTCGCGTGCTCGCTCGAACGAGCAGCGGTGCCACGCTGCCTCCGCGCGATAACGGCTGAAAGCCTCTAAGCCGGAACCGCGACCGGTGCCGTCACGGTATTACGAAAGGCGTCTCTTTTCGTTCCGCAATTTCACCCCAAGCAAGGCAGTAAAGTCGCTGAGACACAAGGAGTTACTGGGAAGGGGAAGAATTAGAAAACAGAAACACCACTATGAAGCGAGTACAGAAAATGAGTAATCAGAAAGTCAGTAGATAGCCATTGTTATTACATTAATTTTTTTTTAAGACTGAATTTGGCTGGAAAGCATGGAACCGAAAGGGATATCCATAAATGAAAAAAGCTGTTAACATAGAGAAAAGAAAGTGTTAACATCGAATTTACGGTTACATCGAGCCAACTCAGCTGTATATCGTTGAGACCTCATTGGCAGTCTAGTACTGCGCTGAAAATCAAAAACTCTACGTAACATAGCGAAAAGCTCATCCGAACAATTACCATGGAAGTATTTATCGAGAAGATACAGAAAAGCAACCTTGCGGTGGTGGAAAGGAATTGAAGCCGAGCCGCCAGATCAGGACCAATAATATTGCTGATTCTTCTTTGGATTTTACCAAGAAGCTCAAGTTAAATATCAGGAGCACCGAACTATGTGGCAGCAATATTCTAAGTATGGACGAATGGTAGATTTATAGATATGTAAGAGAGATTCTGGGGAGAGAAAATGTCTGACACGATACACTGAACCGACTTTCTTAGCAGCAGATATAGCCACGAGTTCCACATAGTCTTTCCACTTCATGTCAGCCGAGAACATTAGCCTGAGAAGGCACAGCGAATGACTCGTTTGGAGGTTAGAACCAGCCATGCTGACGGGAAGCAGAAAGGATATCTCTGATTAGTAATAGAGAGCAGCTTAGTTTTGGAAGCGTTAAAATTGACAAGCCATCATTTGCCCAAGCTAACAAAAGATTGAAGGTCGTTTTAACATCAGACGCCATTTTGAAACTTATCGAATCGATCAGACATACAGACAGGAGTAAATTGTTGTGTCACCAGCGTACATTCCAAATTGAGGGCTGATGCCATCAAGAATGTCATTAATGAAAATTAAAAAGAAGGTAGGACAAAGAATAGAGCCTTAAGCGAGGGACACCTGCATGAGGACGAAAGCATTTGGAAGAATGGCAATTCAGCGTAACGGAAACAAAAGGGAATCATACTTAATATCAGGACGAGACAGTTAAAATATCTAATGAGGAAAATGGGCTTGGAAAGTCTGATACTCACAGGACAGATTGAAGACAAGAGAGACAGAGTAAAACAATGCATAAAATACTTAATGAGCTTGAGTAAATGGATGGCAGAACAAGGTTTAAGAGAGATAACAAAAAAACAAAAATTTATTAAGAGCTAGAAAGGACAGGAAGTAGTGGAGAGCCACGATCGCCTATGTTCTGAATGGAAATAGCACATAAAGAAAAAAATTAGAGAAAATGGAAATAAAAAGGAACCTTTTCTTAACATCAGAAAGAGAGAGTTGAGGTTTCTGAGATCCATAATAAGGAAAGAGGGTTTGGAAAATCTGATACTCACAGGACAGATTGAGGGCAAGAGGAAAACAAGGCATAACATACTGAGCTTGAGAAAATCGATGCCGGAACAAGATTTAGGAGAAATAACAAAACGACAACATTTATTAAGAGCCACGAAGGAGAGGAAATTGTGGAGAGCTATTAACGAGCGAGAACAATAAAAGAGGAATAAAGAAGACAATAAATAACGATTAATATTGCATTTAAATTTTTCAAGATCAAAGTTGACCGGAAAGGAAGAAGCCAGAAGGCAGAAGAAGGCAAAAGAGAGTCCCTCAAGCTAGATTCTAATAGTTTCTTCTCTCCCACTTCTCGCCTGTTGAACTCTCTTCCATCTTCTTGGTTTCCTGTCAACTTCGATCATCAAAAATTTAAATGCCATGTCAATCCTGGAATTCTTTCTCTTTGAATCTCCAATCACTACAATCCTTATGTCTTGAGTTAACCATCCATCTTTCCTACATATCTTCTTAAAATGCCCCCTCTTTTCATGTACATTAATCTCAATCAGTAACCCTCTGCCTTGAAGGGCTCAGTGGCCGTGTATTGGGCGAAACAAGCACCAAAAATCTTGTCACGATCGAACTCACTCCAGCAGTCATGATCTACGAAACTATCTTTTTTTTTTAATCATTTCACGCCAAGTATGCAGGGGGGGTCACGGGGGGTAGTGAAAGGGAATGAGAAGACTTAGAATAGGGACGATTGAGGAAAGGACAAAAGATGAACGGGGTTAAAAAAAAAAAACAGAAAATTGTGATTGACGTTGCCCTGTAAATTCATAAAGGTTGTAGTTATCAGAGAAGCAAGAACATGGAAGGAAGCTCCACAAGTGGGAATTACGAGAAAAGACACTTTGGGATGGTAGTCGCGATTGTATTTAGCTATTTCAATAGTAAAAGAATGAGACCTAAATGCCAATCTAGTAGCATGCTTAAATTAATGTAATCCTGGCACCAGGGAAAAGAAAAACTCGTCAGAGGAATTGCCATGAACATATTTGTAGCAAAGACGTCTATGAGTAAAAGACTAAAGTCGAAATGCCAGATCAGGATTGATTGTATTGCTGACCTTTCTCTGGATTTGGTCAAGAATCTCGAGATGTATAGCAGGAGCAGCAGACCAGATTTGGAAGCAGTATTCAACGCACAGACGAATGGTAGATTTATAAATGTGCAAGACGGATTCTGTCGAGAAAAATGTTCTGGTACGACACAGTGGACCAACTTTCCTCGCAGCAGATCCCCGAGCAATTGACTTGATATAACCCCCTCCGCTTCATGTCCGTGGAAAACGTGAAGCCAAGATGGCGTAGTGAGTTCCTCTCCTGGAATTTAGCATCAGCCATGCGTGTTATTGTTGATATTCTAGTCAGAATTGTTTAACACAAGGCCAAGAGTTTAGGAGTAAGAATCGAATTGTCAACCCCAGTAATAATATGTGAAATTGCTAATCATTGCTTTATGCCGAGGCGCCTACAACAAATCGTGATGGAAATTCTAATCGTTGTGAAGTTCATCTAGTCAGATGGAATTGTGAAAGTACTTCATTACTGAAAATAACAGGTGATAATACGATTGTAGATAGTTTATAACAACATGAAATCCATGTTGTTCTCCTGTAAATGGAAAAAGAGAGAAGGGGACAGTTTCTTCAGAAGACCACGACTTGCATTTAGATTAAAAAGATTATGGTCCCCGTAGGTTGTGAAATGTCTTGTCTAAATTTGGGGAACTTCTTGTCAGAATGGAAAATGAATCAATCAGAACCCACTTTCTGTGTACACTCGAAGAACAAAGTGATTCATAGCAACACAATAAAATATGTTTCAATAACTTAGGTAGATTAATTTAAATGAAAATGTGGGACACATATCTCATGTTTCGTGACGAAAATTGAAGCAACTTCAATACATACACAGGCACACGCATACATGCACATACATGAGGCACCTCAGCGTGGTGTAATGGTTAGAAAGCTTGTCTCGCTATAACAGTTTCGACTGAATATTGAGTTCGATCCTCGCTGGGTGCCCCGTACTTTCGGCCTTGTGCCGCATCTAAGCTATGTTTGGAAAATCACTACATACATTTTTAGTGGACACCTGTATATAAGTAAATTCTCTGTTTATTTTAAACAGTATTTTGTTTCATATACAGGCTGCACATTCTAGAAATCTTATTAAAGAAAATATAACTTATTAAATAATATAATATTAATGATATATTATTAAAGATTTTTTCTTTAATAAGATATCTCGAATGTGCAGACCGGTAGACAAAGTAAAATGCTTTTTACAGTAAAATACAAATACGAGTATCTACTAAAAATAACGTTTAAAGTAAAAGAAATGTGTCGGATTAAAAAATAACTTTAGATTTACTTTTCAATAGCCTTGTAGATTTGAACCAACATAATCCTAAACACGAAGCAATGGATAAACTAATTTCTACCCCACCCCTCCTTGTGATACTAAATAAAACGTAATCAAAGTCTCACATGCGGCACCAAATGTAATTCAAATATGAATAAGAAAGAAATAATACATTAGTTTTCTTGATAATCTCTCATTTCAAATTGATGCTGGTGTAAAACGTCTGCTATAATCCTACAATTGAATAAGACCTCATAATTTTTACTCACATTTAAAGAGATTAATCTTGAATAATTATAGGCTTTTATTAAAACGCCTTTAGTTGGTTGGTTGGTTTTCTTTAGCGGCATATCAACCTCTCTGGGTTATTTAATGCCGAAATCTAAATATTTGAACGCAATTTTATACTTTCAACTACATATAAAATGCATTGTTGGTAATTCTACTATAAATAGGTATTGTTGGTAATCTGCATATAAAATTCTGTAACTTCCATTAGTCCATCCGTCACACCTTCTAAAATAACCATGTACTGACCGATCGAAAACAAATTTTGGGGAGAATTTCAAACAATTAAAGAGATACAAAGTGCAGGTGCTTTTACTAATGTGCGTAGCTTAGTACATTAAATTTTTATTAATTCTTTTCGAAAAATTAAGTGTTATTATTTAACATACAAAATACTCCCACTATTCTAAAAACAATTTAATGATTAAAATAACAAATACTTATTAAATAAAAATGCAATATAGTCTTTTTTTTATGTATAGAAGAATCTAGTTTCCAGTTCGCCTACGATTGCAAGAACTATAGACAAATCGGAAGGACAAACGCTTCAAAAGTTGGAATTTGGCTCCAGAAAGAAATATTTACACATGACCAGTTCTATGTTGCATGCTCAAGAGTAAGAAATTATTCATTCTTCACTGCTAAAAAGGAAAAAAGAAATTTTCTTAAACATATTGTTTACCATGAAGTCCTATAAAATTAAATTAAAATAAAGAAATTGCGACGTAGGGTTTTTGTCAAAGTATTTCTCAAACAAATTAGCTTATTCAAATTTCATTAGTTGCCTTGCGAAATTGAATGAAACGTAGTTTGTAAATCTTGACAAAAATATTAGTAATAATTTCAACAATCTTACTTATTATAAAACGCAGATTTTTTTTTTGTGTGTGTGTGTTTGTGTGTGTGTGTGTGTGTGTGTGTGTGTGTTTTTCACGTTTATATATTGGACTACGTCCTTGATTTCCTACATTTTTTTTGCAAAATCCGATTTCAACAAAACTTCACAGGACTACGTAAATATATGGGATCGGATTCCCATACAACAAAACTTCTTTTTTTTGGCAGGTAGGTGGTTCTGACAGCGCCAAAAAATTGGAAAACCACATTTTTTTTTTTCAAATCGAAATCAATCTGAAAACACGATTAAGAGGCATTAATGAAAAAAAAAACTAAAAACTAATTAGACAACTCATATCGAGGTTATACTTATTACATCCCCGGCAACGTATCGAGTTATCGAGTTATATGTATTATAAAAATATCCCAGGTTTTTGTTTTTGTATGTGTGTGTGTGTGTGTGTGTGTGTGTGTGTGTGTGTGTGTGTGTGTGTGTGTGTGTGTGTGTGTTTTCGAACAAAGCATTTTTCTTATTATTTAATAATGTTAAATAAAAAAGCGTAGTTTCGGACAACGAAAATATATGTATTGTTGTATCCGAAAATGCTATTGAAATGAGTTGTCCTAGCTTTTTTTACACACACATATATTATTACTAAGAGAAAAAACAAGAACAACATTTATTCTATACCTGAAGATATATATATTAAATTAATTCATCGAGTCTGATAGTCTGTAGAACAGACGAAAGCTTGTAGTAAAATAAGAACTAATACGGCAGAAATTTAACCTGAAACAAGGATCATTTCATTCATAACGGTTCGGAGGTTTTGTATATTATTTGAATTGTTTGCGACGATGGATTTCTCAAGCATGTTTGGTTGAATTAAATCATTAACCTTTGCATTTGTTTTTGTTTTGTGAATAATTCATGAATTTGTAAATTGATTGCAATGAATATAATATCAACAATAAGTTTATCGTAATTAAAATAACTGATCCAAGTGCGACTTTTGGATAATAATAGATAGATAGATAGATAGATAGATTACTGTAATTATTGTAGTAATATAGATTTTAACTCTATATCAGAAAAATCCTAAAGAAATTTCTCGAACATTCAGGCCATAGTAAATATTTTTTAATACTGTTTATTATAAACAAAGCATTTATATATAAATATTTGTATCTATAACTATAACGTATAAACAATAAAAAATATATTAATATATATATTTGATCATATTGAATCGTCAAACATGCAGCTGCCACATTCCTCTATCCACATCTGCTCTTTCTCTCTCTCTCTCTCTCTCTCTCTCTCTCTCTCTCTCTGTCTCCTCTCGCGCGCATATATATATATATATATATATATATATATATATTCATGAATTATTCAAACAAAACAAATGCATATATCCATTAAAATCTTAAATATATAATCTTTAATGGATTTTTTATTTTAAGAATAGATGTTGTCTTGTTTTTTTCTCTTAGTAATAAGAGGAAACGAAAATATTTTTATCACTTTAAATGTTATTTTTTTGGAGTGGATAGCCGTATTTGAAGAAACGTTCCATTTATTTTAAATAACATTTTATTTCGTCTTCTGGCCTGAACATTCGAGAAAAAGCCTATTAAAGAAAAAACATTTTTTAATTGGTTTTATTAATATATTACTAATATTATGTTATTTAATAAGTTTCATTTTTGTCAATAAGCACAAAATATATGAACAAAAATGGAGTTAAAGTTAACCAACGCTCACAATGCATTTGCAGACGTGATCATGATTCGTAAAACGTTATTTTAATAAAATGCATAAACTTTATTCAGATGAAGAGATCACAGAATAGTCAAAAAGAACGAAAAATGGGAAAAAAAAACAATGAAAAATACTGTCTTTAGGAATTTCACAAAAGAACAGATTTGACAAAAGTTAAAAAGCTAATAAGCTACAAAATGTTCTTTAGAATTTCACAAAAGCTAGCATGACCATATTTGAAGAGGCTGTTGTTGAAGATTTGAAAATGCTGACATTGTGTAAAAAAATGATGCAGAATATTAAGAACACAGAATAAATATATGAAAGCAACGAAACTGCAACATTTCAGTAAACATCGCAAAGCGAAATATCTAATTTGGATGAAGTAGTACATGAAAACGAATTTAGTAACTAATTTTAGTGATGAATGAACTTGCCGCTAGACTTAAATTTAAGCGCAGTACTACATTGCCAACTAGGTCTCATCAATTTACAATTGAATTGGCTCGATGCAACCGTAAGTTCTATGTTAACGGTTTCTTCTTTCTCACTTCTCGTTTGTGGAACTCTCCCTGGCTCCATGCTTACCAGCCAACTTCGACCTTCAAAAATTTAAATGCAATGTCATTCTTTATCTTCTTTTTTCTTGGTTCCTCTTCTTTTATTGTTCTCGCTCTTTAATAATGTTTCTCTTTCTTTCTTATTCTTTCACTCTCAGTAACCCCTTGCGTCTTAGTGGCTTTACTGCTTTGCTTGGGGTGGAATGGTTAAAAAAAAACAAAAAAGAATATCGAGCAACTTTGAATGGACATGTTGGTTGGTCAATGATGGAAATAGTCAACCAAAGTCATTTAGAAGTTCACAGTTGGGGAGGTGGAATAATGTTTTGTGCATGTATTGTACGCAATAAAATTATACGTCTCCTTCACTTTTGACGTCAAGATGAACGCTTGGTTATTTTAATGACTGTTACAAAGCACAAGCAAGAGTTAAAGAGTAACTTCAGGTAAAATTAAAGTGTATCTTCAGGTAAGAAAATGCTCAATTGCTTCAATTCAAAAAATGAAAATAGCGTGCCTTGCAATCAACAACAACAAACAATTTTCAAAGAGACTAAATCATGAAATGCTCCACGGCCTCGCCAGATATTAATCTAAAAGAAAATTCGGGATCTATCATTATGAGAGAATTATCTGAGAATGGAAAACAATATCCATTGAAAGATTTCTGAGAAGCAATAAAATGTCAAAACAGAAAACAATTATGGAAATTAATGGTTTAAGCACTGAAGGTTAGAGAATATCAAGCAGCCGATATTAACATGTTAAATAATAACATAAGAATTTCTTCAAGTATAGGAGATATTGTGTTAATCAAAGGTATGTCTCTGACATACACACACAGATATACAGGAAGCGATGGATAAATTGTTGCCATTTATATTTTTAATTTCGTGCATGCGCGTTGTTTGTTTTTTATTTTGTCAACTGCACAGTTTAGTAGGGTCAGTTGGGCACCGTCTGTGAGAAAACGAGCTCTATGATGCAATTCACTCCACCAGAAATTTAGAAACATCATCCTGTACTGCTTGGCATTCGCGCCAGATCTTCCAATACGAATATTTCAGTGTGTTTGGGTGTCAATCTGAAAACAGTGCAGAGAATGTGGAAAGAGTTGGATGAGTTTAATGGTGATTACGAAGGTACGACAACTCGGAAAACTTACACTGATCGTTCTGAACTCCCAAATTTGTTGGTGAGGGCCTCAGACCCAACACGAAGGGATAGATCAAGTGCTTTGAGGAGATAGTGCTTCCCTGGGTCAAGAGGGTAGCTGCTGGAAAACCCTATGTCTAGCAACAGGATTCTGCACAAGCAGGAAACTCAGTCATGGCTGTTTCTGCGATCACATCACTCTACATCTGGCTACTTAAATCCCCAGACTGCAACCCCCTTGATTATTATGTGTGGGGTGCAGTTGAGCGAGAGACCAAAAAACCTTGTAACACCAAAGATGAACTGAAGGCAAGGACCTCCAGAAGAGTTGCAGGAGATTCCGAAGTCGTCTGAAGGCTGTGGTTTATGCCAATAGTGATTTTATTGAGTGAATTTACTTTTAGTATTTCAAGATATTTTTGTGTAAGTTTGTGCTGAGGTTCTGTGGAAGGATGAATGGCGGTATAACGTTGCAATCACTAGTAATCATGCCAAAAACCATGATGTTAAAATTATATAATAGTATTAATATTAAATTCTAAGTTTTCCAATCTTAAAAACTCTTCTTTTCTTAACTTTAATAATTGTATTTTCTTATGTAATTTTTTTCCTATTTGAACAAGAGTTAATATTTTAAATATAAATCATTGTTAATCTTCAACCATTTTAACTTCTGTCTAGACTTCTATATGTTATGACTTCCTGTTCCTTCCACTCTCACTACCTTAGTATCTCTTTCTTTTTCTCTATATCTCTCGAATAAATGCCATTTCCATTATTTGTTGTTTGTTCTTCTTCTTTTCTATCTTTTTTTCTTCTTTCCTTCCTTCCTTTTTAATTTTTATTTTTAAAATTTAAAAAAAAACGTTAAAATTCATTTTTTAACAAACGTTTTAGTATTGACAAGCTCCAGGAAGACTATCCCGGGGGTGCGAAATGGCTATCAAAATGGGGTACAATTGAGTTTCATTTTTATGTAATTTATTCTACTTAATCAAGAATAAAATGTATATTACACTTTGCTTGCATAATAAAACCTGACACCCCTAAAGTACAATTATTATGAATATTTTTAATAAGGATAGTAGCGAAAACTCATATAAGGATATCCTGCAAATATTCCCCAGATTAGGGGGTTAATACTAATTTTTGTATGAAAACATTGATTTGCATAATCAAATCTGACACTGAGTGTAATTCAGAAGGCCTTGGAGGATTTCCGTCTTTTATTCTTACTGGGAGCAGTGCTTGTTCGAACCAATCATCTGGTTCATGTCAGATGATTCTATACCAATTACACCATATAAATAGTATTACCTTGTTCAGATCAAAACCAAATTTAGATACTGTTTGGAAAGGCTAATTTCAATTGTCTTGCGTCCCTACCCATTGTCAGAGTAGTAACTATACTAGCTCATTAACCATTACTCATAAGACGCCTATAAAATATTAAGTGAGAATTTGTTAGTCTCGTAAGATGTTTCAAGGACAGGTCAATCAGGGAGAATCGGACTTACTATCCGGCAGTAATCGTCTGTTGAACGAGCTCATTAACCAGTACCCCATGGCAAGATGCCGAAAGTTATTAAGGAGATGGTTAATTTGAAGTAAATAACTGTTTGGTGTTTGTTTTGTTTTGTTTTTGTTTTTTTTTTGTTGTTTTTGTTTTTTGTTGTTTTTTTTTTGTTTGTTTTTTTTTTTCTCCTTGACATTAATTTAGATACTTTTCCTAGAAAAGACTAATTGCCTAAAATATGTTCTTTCGTCAGTGGAGTGTCACTCACTGGTAGCAAAATAAGTAACGCATTTTTTGTGCCTGTATGGAGTAGGGTTGGGATATTTTAAGTGCATGTAGGACACGGGGACCTTCGTCCCAACACAGTATTTCAAGGAAGCACAATAAAATCTGAATTAACGACTCGATTGACCAACAAACAATCCCAAGCGCTCAAATGTACGTCATTTAATATTGAAGGATACAAAATGCGATTATCCCTTTTCGTTGAGATAAAATGAACAAGGGTCGAATAACGGCCTGTGAATGACGTCAAGAGATAGAGTGACGACGGCCAGTTGCGATGTAAAGCCCGGAGAAGATGAGCGTCCCTGGCACACAGCAATAGGTTTTACAAGAAAAACCACATGGCCTCATCAGATTCATTGAGAAACCGCTGTACTTTCAGTTTACCCTCAGGAAATATTACAAGGCTTTTTTTACACACTGTTTATTGTTGTAGACATTTGATATAGTTTCTCTGTGTCAGCCACGGATAAATATGTATACATAATGTTGTGTACGACTTAGCATCATAAAACTGTCTCGGTAAACAAAATATGTTTGTCATTCCTTTATCTTTCAGCAATTCCGCTCAGTCTGTGAAATACCGTGTTATTATATCACGGATATAATAATGCCCATAATGAAAAAAAACGAAAATAGTAGAATAAATCCTTGTTTCATAGTTCACCCATGAATATTATAAAAAAATGGTTACTCTTTTTATTTCACTCAGCTATTTTCCGTTTTCAAAACAATTCAAAAGCACATCGCGAAATACAAAAGTTTAAATTCATAAAACCGAAGCGCGTTCGATGTCGCAATTGGGTTGCCAAAAAAAAACTGCAGACATCGCTACTTGGAAGGATTTAATAAAGAAAGAAAAAATTGATTTAATTTGGTGGTAAATTTTAATCGATGAAATGGCATTTGAATCTATTGTCAGTAATTCATCTGTTGTTTTCTCGCCAAATATTTCAGCTGTAGATACATGGCTTCATTTACCTTTTAAAAAACAAAGAAAAAACGATTTATTTTTTGCCATTTTCTTCTCTTGCCAACACTTCGACTGCCTTCAGAATGCCATCATTCTCCGGAAGTTAATCTTTTGTGCTTTATTATGTTTTGTTCATATTGATAAGGCAAACAACAGTCATCAGATTTTATACAAAATGGAAAGAATCAATTGCTTTTTTTTAATTTCTCAAAGTTATAGACAATGCATTTGAATCTAATTAAATAAATGCAAACTTTGTGTTGCATTGTAAATGCAAAGATTAGCTTAGACTGACACAAGGCCAAGTATGAGACGTAAGAGTTTTGTTGGTCCAGTTACCGAAAAAGAAATCCGAAGGAGCATTTAAATAAAAAAGGTAAACAAAGTATTAAGAAACAGGAAAATTTCATTAGAAAAAAATTTTAAAAGTCGCTGAGCTGCTTCTTCTGTCACCCTCAATCCTGTAAGGAGTCGTTGGGGTCCCGATGTACAGAAAAAAAAAATCTTCCATATATTGAACACTGCTACCACATCTAGTCTGGTTCTCATGCTATATATTTAGAGGTTCAAGATAAAATCTAAAGGATCTGCAATGTTATTGGCCCTGACCTGGCATCTTGACTTCAGTCACTTTCCCACTGCCATAACATAGCTTCTCTGTGCTTTTTCTATAAATACTTCCATAGTAATTGTTCTGCTCAACTTTCCTCGATGGTACCTAGACTTTATGAATTTAAGTGCAACATCAGATTGTTGGCAAGGTCTCATCATTTTACAGTCAAAACGATTAGATGCAACCGTAAGTTCTATGCTAACAGTTTCTTCTATCGCACTTCTTGCTTGTGGAACTCCCTTCCAGTTTCTTACTTCCCAGTTTACTTTGAACTTAAAAAATTAAAAGTAATTCTTGTTCTGTTATTGTTCTCTCAGCTTAATCGTATTTTTCTTATATTCCCTCACAATCAGTAAGCTTTTGCATCTTAGTGGCTTTATTGCCTTGCTTGGGGTGACATGATTAAAAGAATGAAATCTGCCTAAATTCGTAAAGTCGAGGTAGCAAAGAGGAAAGCTCATCAGAATAATTACCAATTAAAAGGAACAAAAAGCTAGGTTACGGCGGTGGGGTAAGTGATTGAAGACGAGATGTCAGGTCAGGATCAATAACATTGCAGATTCTTCTTTGTATTTTTCTGAAAATCTCAAGATTGCTAGCAATCTTATGAGACAGATTCAGGTAAAAAAAAAGTCTCTCGTTTGGTTTGGTTGATTTCGTTTAGCGGCGCATCAACACCTCTATGGGTTATTTAATGCCGACATCAAAATATTTTGAACGCAATTTCATGCTTTCAACTACAGATGAAATAAACTGCTGTTCATTCTACTATAAATAGGTAATGCTGGTCATTTTATTATAAAACATGTTTGTATACTTTTATAATGTTTTGTTTTTGTTTAGAGCTTCACTATTTTCCCCATAGCTGTGACCCGAACAGGTGTTACTACCCCGGGTCAGGGTGGAGCTATAGACAACAGTAAGTAAGAGGTGGTCCCACGTTTTTAAAACCTCCAATTGCCCGATCAGAGGTCTTGCTACAAGAGGTAGTTTATCGTCATACCCAGGACGATCTTGTCTCGTGCAACACTGTGGACGAAGATTCGTAGCAGAAGACTTAGCAAGTGATTCGATATCATCTTTCCAATTTGAATCAGGGAAAACATTACATTTAGAAGGTGCAATGAGTTACTTTCCTAACTTCGTCAAAGATGTTTTATACAATTGGTAAAGTCTCCAAAATTCATTATTTCAACTATTTCTGCAGTCGTTATCAAGAATTGCAACCTGTACTTGCCTAATTCCGGCGTGCCCTGGTTTGTTGGAACCAATTTCAAATCACTTAAAAGTGACATCATTTACAACGATCAAACTGAATTTAAACGTGATTTTTTAATACATACTTCAGTATTATATTACAATATTCAGTATATATGTGTGTTTATGCGTGCATTATTCTATGTTCGTACCTCTGATGGTCATTCCTGGTCATTGTGGAGGGGCTAGCGTGGTCCAATGTCTTTGAGAGCAATGCGGTCAGGAGTGCTTAACTACTGGTAGGGCGACAACGGCCGAAGAAGAGGACCCAAATTAAGCGCGATCAACCACAAAGACGCCAACGGTGGGTGATCACTACAACAGATCTCAACGATTGAACTCGTGATTGAAGAGGGCTACTCATTATGGACATGATACAGAAAGCGCAACTCGAAATTATAATAGTCAGCAGAAGTCAATTGCAATTTCATAACTGGATTCTGAATGTCTCATTCCATATGTGCTGCAGAGGAAGGTCATAAAATCAATTGTGCAGATCACTTCCTGCCAATTTGAGGTCTACCTCAAACAAATATTGACACATTCTTCTACTCTGATTCTGTGCCACCCCTAAACAAATCTTACAAAGCCAAACGCCGGTAGGGAATGGATGACAGGAATACATTTTACTGAAACTGGAAGCCCTATAGTCCTGAACCTGAATTTAGTCATTACTGACATTATCATAAAGAAAGCGATCAGCAAATGAGATATTCTTGAATAAGAAATAAAGCCGATGACGATTTCATTATACGATCACCTGTAAAGAAAGATGCCATATTTAATGTTGGAAGCTGTTATAATCCAAGGGAAACAGTCAACATTGTAAACAATGTCAAAAATTTTTGCTGCTTCCCTTGTATTTTAACAACTTCCAACGTTAAATAATGAATTTGTCTTTTAGATATTGTATATTGAAGTGCGTATAAAACAAATCACGTAAAAATTCATTTTGACCGTTGTAAATTATGTAACTTTTAAGTGATCTGAAAATGTTTCCAGCAAACAAGAAACACCAGAATTAGTCAAACGCAGTTTGATAAACAGGCAAAAGACGCAATTCTTGACAACGACTGTAGAAACGGTTGAAAGTACACGTATTAAAAAAAAAAAAAAAAAAAAAAGACTAAACTTTTACAGTGAACTTCAAGGTCCAGGTTTACTCTCTAAGGTCGAGGGTTACAGAGTAAGGAGCAAAGTTTATGCGAATAGATGGTGAAGGTAACCATTAACCCAAGACTTGAACAGGTTAGGATTGTAGTGGCCGGGAAGCATCCTCTTGGGAGTTGGTCCCACAGAGTTCGCGGGAAGAAACTGCTCGAGTGGAATTTACTTCTCACCAATGAAAATCGAAAGGAATGAATGGTTCGTTACAATGCGCGGAGCATGGCGGATCCTAGCCGTGAAGTGCAGAACTAGAGGAACCAAGGAATGCAGTTCTTCTAAATACTCTCCATAGAAGTAGCGATAGACTAGTAACAGACTTGCCATATCACCCCGACACCCGCCTACCCAACAACAATTCGCCCCTAGCCGTTACCATGGAAATTTTGATTTCAATTTTTAAAACACGTAAATTTCAGAAACACGTTATACCAAAAAATTTCGCTTGAAGATGGAACAGAGCTTATTTTAACTCAATTTAATTTAAATGATTATATTGAAGTTTTCGGCTATTGTTTTGAAACATGGGACTTGTTATGTCGCGATTTGGAATCATATTTTTAAATAAATAATTATATATATATATATATATATATATATATAAGCTCTATCATATTGCATGATGTTGAACACTTTTCTTTCTGATGTGCATAGACGGCAGACTCTTATTTTTATTAATTAATTAAGCCAACTCTTGTTCTGCATCTTTTACGAGTTCGTTATTTACAATGTTGTCACGGAAAGAGTGTCATTGGCTACCCTATTGATGTTTTGTGTAATAATATATTATATTAACAAAGTAAAATGGTGTTTCGCAATCAAGAATAATTTGCAGTTGGATCAATATCTGCATATATGACTTTAAAATATATTTTGTATTTGCATATACATGTGCATATGTATAGAAACATTTATATCACGAAACTTCCGTTGCTATGGAGTTCTAAATGCACACATACAAAATTATATATTTATGCATTTGTGTATATATTTGTGCATTTGTAGGTATGTATGTTTGTCCTATTAAGAGTGACTATATTAATAAATAGCTTTAAGAACTTGTTAGTAACACATTTCATTCCGAGATGCGATTCCTTCAGTCAGGGTTTTCTATTTGATTGATTGATTCCATCAATAAAAGCATTGTTGCGTTTACTCTAAGTACTCCAGGCGCTTATCCAAAAACTGAAACTTTAGAAGGGAGCAATTATTCAAGATAGGGATTAATCAAGTTGGGTGTGGCCCTTGTTGACTCCGTTTCGCTTATGCTTTCCTCATCGTCTAAAGTCATACATCTATGGGCGAATAGTCGGAAATCAAAGCGTCCTGCCGTGTGCCAGACTTGTGTTTGTTCGAACCATTAGAGTTATAACGGGGGTGGGTAGATATGTTGGGTGTTGATGTATTATTTTCCCCATTGTTATTATTTGTTGACTGTAACGGAGTTGATATCAATGACAGAAATTAAAATGCATAAACGTACGATAACAACAATAAAAAGTTGAGACATGGGTTGTCATTAATAACAAGAATTTGTATTTTCTTTTTGTGAATTGATTTACAGAATATTGGTTTGGTGTATGTAAAAATGTTCTCAGCGTCTCTTTTGTTCAAAGGTCAGCGCTTACTTGGTTTGGTTCCGAGAATTTCGTTTGTGAGGATGAATTTGAAATCGTCTGTTTTCGATCTTCCCAGAGCACTGGCAGACGTCTGTTTCTGTACTGCTACGTGGCTACTCTACTACTGACTACGACTGACTACTGACTACTGCTTTGGGTACCCTAGTCTATACTATCTTGTGGTGGAATGGTCGTTTTATAATGGTCAGTGTAGGATGATGAAGGACAAGGTTATTTTCAAAATGATAAAATATGCTTATTTTTATCATCACGGATGGCAAGCTTATTTTTAAAATGATAAAATATCTTCTTCATTCTGGACCATAACAGAATCCCAAGGAATCCATTTATTCTCTGTCGCGACTCGAAATATGGGTTCCTTTTAGTTCCATTCTTCCAGACGACATACGAAGGGGTTTGGTTTTGAAATTTGAATTGTCTGAAAGACAAAGTGGTGTGTCTTGCTATTTATCCATATTCATATCTTCATACGTAAGAGAATGCAATGAACGACTGAATTCGAACTCGGCCCTCCGATTCCTCAGTCCGAGACGCTATCCATTGCACCATCGTTTATCCTTTATAAATTATAAAACAATGCTTTTCCACCAAGATTCCTGAACACTTGTTTAAATCGTTTCACCCCAAGAAAGACAATAAGACGCAAGATGTTACTGTGTGTTCGAGAATATGATAAAAGAGAGAGAACAAAAAAGAACATGAATTAAGAAGACTTGTTTAAGTTGGCGAATGCATGACTGGCTTCTCCTGCTTGTGTGGCATGGTGCAGAGTCCTGTTGCCTCTTGATCCAGGACAGCACTACTTGATGTAGGCCTCCGTGTTGAGTCAAGGCCTTGTAGGAAGATGAATGGAGGCATAACGTCGCCATCACTAGTAATCACTCCAAATACTTTCGTAATCACTATTAGACTCATCTAACTCTTTCCGAATTCTCTGCACTGTCCTCAGATTGACACCCAAACACTTCCGGCGCAGGACAGCATGCCTTTTCCAAATTTCTGGCTTAGTGAATTGCGCCACGGTGCTCTTTTTCTCACAGACTGTGCCCAACTGACCCTACTATACTGTGCAGTTGACAAAATCAAAAACAACGCGCATGCGCAGAATTAAAAATGTAAAATGGCGATAATTTACCCATCACACGCTGTATACTTTCGACCACGTCCAATTATCAATGAAACAAGAAAAATGAATATTATTTATTTAGACAGTTTAAAATGAAATGGTAAGAAATGATTCGGACGGAAACTATTTTATTTCTTTAAATTTTTCCCTCAGGCTCATGTAATCGCTTTGAATTTTGAGTTTTTTCCCATTAAGAATCGTTGCCACTCGTATCTAATTAGGGAGACAATAGTATCAGTCTTATATTTACACCACACATCTTCCCAAACCTAAGCAATAAAGTCTGTACCAAATTCTTGACAATTTTATCAGTAACTTAATTTAACTGTCTAGGAAGTGTTTTAACAGAGAACGAAAAATATGACTGCAAAATCGAAAGGAACATTGGAATGAAGAAAAATGCCTCAGAAAAGAAGAAAAAACGTCATTAGGAACGAAAAAGAATACAGAAATGCTATATAATATCAATCCACCTATATTATGGCCATAGATGCTGGACAATTTCCTCACAGGTGAATTAGTTATCCGTTTTTTTTTACTGTTTATCAACATTTTTTAGGTTATTTAAGGACGAAACATATTTTTGATTTGTAAGAAATTTTGGAGATAGTAATAATTTTCTGATACGATTCTTACTATTTAACCCATAGCCGGGTATAGAGTATTTGCTCGTGAGTGAATGCAAGGAACTCGACTGGAATTCAAACTCGGCTCTCCGATTTCTCTTTCCGACCCTTTATCCATTACACCACCCGCACATCCAAGCTTACAGCTTGTGTAAATAGATGGCAGAACAGGGAGTTCATTTTACTAATTGTTCTCCCAATAAAAGGCTTAAGAACCACTCAATGTAGAGAGTTAGTGAATGAGGTTGTTGTATGCAGGTAAGAGGTGGAGGCGGTAAGAAGTGCAGTTTTTGAGGCTATACAGGAACAATAATGGTTAACCATAGACTTAAAGATCGAAGAAGCATCATCTCGGGAGTTTGTTGCACAAAGTATCGATTCCTAGGAAGAAGCTGTCCGAATGAAACTTCCTACTTACTAATGAAATATGAAGGGAAAATGAATGAGTCGAACGTGGGAGCGATAGTAAAAAGATGTTTTCAAGAGTTACGAAGGATAGGAACTTGTGGAGAGCCATGATTGCCCACGTCCTTGAGGAACACGGCACAACAGATTTCTGATTCGTCTCCATTTATCTCAGCCACTGTTCAAAAGTGTTTTGGGGGACTGTTTAAATAGAAACGCAGCAAATATCATTAGTGTTATTATTAGATTTTAGATGAACAAAAGATAGATAGATAGATAGATAGATAGATAGATAGATAGATAGATAGACTGAAGTAAGAATAGAATGAGATATTAAGTTGTCCGGAAAATAACGCTCGGTTTTAGAATCAACGTTTATTCCTAAATTAAGGTACTTGAATAGTGTTTAAATCAGTCAAAATAGGTACCCTGAACATCTCTCCACTACTGACACCGAGTTACAAGTGTATTTATCCCTTCTGATAATCCTCGAAAGGTTTGGACAACAAGAAAATTTTGAATGCAGTTTCTGTATCTTGTTTTTTTTTTTTTTCTTTATTACAATGATATTCATCCTGTAACAGCCCCTGGAGCCACACGAGGTAGAGGGCTACAGAGTAAGAGGCATACTTTATATGGATAGGATGGTAAGATAATGACTAACACTAGACTTATACATATTCTAGTGCTCATGGAAGCATACACTTGGGAGTCGTTTCCACAGAACAGGGGTTAGAGTGGAACTTACATCTCACTAATGGAATACGAAGAGAAAGATGAGCCATGTTGGATCTTAGCTGTGATGTTTAGAAAAGGTGAAACTAAGGAAATGTAGTTCACTTAAACATTTTCCATAGAAATAGCGGTAGAGCTGCGAAAGATTTGCAATGGTTCGTGTGTGAAAAAAAAAATGACCAAAGTTTGGAAAATAAGATATTTGCAACGGTTAAAAAAAAAAAAACACGATAAAAATAAGATATTTGCAACGGTTTAAAAAAAAAAAAAACACGATAAAAATAAGATATTTGCAACGGTTTAAAAAATCGACAAGATCGTGTAAAAGTGGTAGTCAGTGGGCGGGAGATGAAGGGAATATGGTGGATATGGCAAAGTCTCTTCTCGCAAGTCGGTGAGATTCTGCAATGTAATCATGGCAGCATCTGAAACAGAATTGGAACTCGTCGATCAATCAGTACGTTCAGGTTTAGCATAAATAAAACGGCCGCTACGATGAATACGATAAAGAGTTTTTTTTTTTTTTTTTTAAAGGGCCGCTAAAAGGAATAGAATCAGGATTAAAAAAAAAAAAGGACCAGCAGGAGGAATATGACAGGGAGTAAAAAGGGTCCGTGAGGAGGAACGGGATGACGAGTAAAAACGTGCGACGAGGAGGAATAGGAAATGAGTAAAAAAAAAAAAGAAGTAATAAGATCAGGATTTTATAAAAGGGTCCCGGAGGGAGAAACGGTTAAGGGGTAAAAAAGGGCCGCCAGGAGGAGTAGGATAAGGAGCAAAAAGGGCGGCGAGTTGGACTAAGATAAGAGTTAAAAATGGCCGCTAGAATGAATAGGATCAGGTGTAAAAAGGGGGCCAAGAAAGAATAGAATAAAAAAAAAAAAAAAAGGGCCGCGATGAGAGATAATAGGGCAGCGACGATAATAGTTGAAAACAAAGGCCGCTAGAAGGAATAGGATCAGGATTTTTAAAAAGGGGGAAGAAGGAGGAATAGGATCAGGGTAAAAAATGAGCCGCGAGGAGGAACAGTATAAGGAGTAAAAAAGGGCAGCAAGGATAACTAAAAAAAAGGACCAGGAGGAGGAAGAGGATAAGGAGTAAAAAATTGGTTAGATGGAGGAATAGGATGAGGAGTAAAATGGGTCGCGAGGTCTAGGATATGAGTTTAAAAGGGGGCCGCTAGAAGGAATAGAACCAGGATTTAAAAGGGACCGAGGGGAGTAATAGGATAAGAAGTAAAAAATGGCGGCGAGATGGAGTAGAATAAGAGGTAAAAAAATAGGACGCTAGAAGGAATAGGACCAGTATTTAAAAAGAAGCCAGGATAAGGAGTGAATAATAACCGCAAGGACGAACTATATAAAAAAGTAAAAAGAGGGCCGCTAGGAGGAATGGGATAAGGAATAAAAACAGGCGGCGAACAGGACTAGAATAAGAGTTAAAAAAAAAAAAAAGATCCGCTAAAAGGAAAAGTAATAAAAAGGGACCAGAAGGAGGAATAGGATAAGGAGTAAAAAGAGCCGCGAGGTGGAATAGAATAAGGAGGAAAAAAGTGCCACTAGGGTGGAAAGGTTAAGGAGCTAAAGAGGGCCGCGAATAGGAATCAGATAAAAAGTAAACAATGACCTGTTTTCATGGTCAGTGTCATCCTTTTCAGGTTTTGGAGTAGAAATTATGAATTACTGTCTCAACATTTCTGATAAGTTGCAATTTTTCCATGTCATTATACATTTTAATAACAGTTGTAACGATTTGTTGAGTAACTGTTTTATAAATTCGTATTGGATATCATCTGAGCCACAGCTGTATTGTGGGCTTTCTTTAAAAATTCACTTAGTTCCTCAAGAGTAAATGGTAGTAATGGTAGCTCTCGGCATTATTTGATTTAAAGTTTAGTTTTTGTTTTCCGCTTTTTGTTTGAGTTTTAGAAATGGTTGGCTACCATTCTTGGCAGATGAATGTTTAAAGATTGTTTTGGCAAAATGGTCAGCGATATCCTTTTTACTGATTATTTTAGAAGTTATTAACCGAGAGCTTTTTTTACGGTGTTTGTTTTGGAACTTGCCTGCTATTTTCTTTATCATATTCCAGACAGATTTTGTTTTTTTGTAGCAGAATTCAGTCTGTTTACGTAGATTTTCCAGCATTCATTTTGGTTTCCTTAATTATTTTCTGTGCTTTTGCTCAGAGTTGCTTAAATTGCAGTAAATTAGAAGTAGGTTGTTTGTTAAATTCTCTCAGAGCTGCTCTTCTTAGCCTGATGCTTTTTTTTTTAAACTCATCATTTCACCAAGGTCTGTTGCGTTTTTTTTTTTTTTGGTGCTGAATTTTTTGGAATGCCTTTTCTACCAATAGAATTGAGGGATTCCGTGAAATATTTTAAGTCTTTGATCCTTTTTCCTCAACTAATTTTTTCAGAAATTACATTATAAATTCTTCCCAGTTGTCATTATGTTATTGGTTTTGTAGGACGATTGCCAAGCGATCGCTACTGCATGTTTTTACCAATACCTTCCAAGAGAAAAGCCATATGAATTGATGGACCACATAGGGATAAATCTGTTGCCGAGTAGCTGCCAGAAAATGGATTCATGTGAGCCTATGATGCATAAATCGTTGTTATAAATTATTGTTTCTAAGGTCTGGTGCCGTGACAGTTAAAGTCCCCTAGTATCATAAAAGGTGTAAGAAGTTGTTTTATGATTTAATGAATTTTATCTTCATTTACTTGTTCATTCAATGAGCTGTATACTGAGCAGATGTTTGTCCCGTGTAAGGGTCACTTTAACAGTAGTTGACTACAAAGTAGTTAAATTTATTTTACTTTGAGGTACATCATTCCTAAATTGGATGGGTATACCGCCTGACGCTCGAAGCCCAGTGTCATGTGTGTAGCTGTATTGAAGGTATTCTTTTATATTCAGATTGTTATTTTGCTTAAGTATTGTTTCCTGAAGGCAAACAACTGCTGGTGACAAGTCTGTTATTAACAGAAGCAATTCATTTATGTTTGACTTTATTCCGCGGCAGTTCCATTGGATTATCTGATACATGATTACTGGATGTTTTCAGGCTTTAGCTTATTATGTGGTTGTGATTTAATTTTCCGAGGTTTTGAGTTTGGAGGTTGTTTGTGGATTCTGGTTTCGACTTTCCATTTTGTCCAATCGATTTTGGGTAGGAATTTCGTCACTGTGAATTTGTGTTTTTTTTTTTACTGTTTTATGGGGCCCACCCCTTTTTCATGTGGACTCTACCAGTGTTACTTGGACGGCTGCCGTTAAATACCCAGAGTTAGACAGTCAGTGAGAGTAGTCAGAGAGAGAGAGAGAGAGAAAGAGAGAGAGAGGAAAAAAATATACGAACGGAGATAGAGTGAGGTAGCCTCTTGTAGTTACAAGCACGTAGACTCTAAGGAAGTCCTACTTCGAGACTGTATATATCTATCTGTATTTGCTACTAGCCGTGTTCCTCGATTTAATAACAGTATTATCCTTTGTATGATTGTGTAAATACATTTTATTTCTTATATTTAATTATTGCGTTTGTTCTTCATTGGGGACCGAATTCATCTCAGAATCCACAACAGACTGATTCTGTTCTTTTTGGGATATAAATCTGTCCTTAATAGTTTCCAGTGAACTTATAGGAAATCGCTGTGACCTTTGCTTTGTAGGAGGTTTTTTTTTATATTCTTTGATAGTTTTCTGGGCGGTAGATTTTGTAATTGTTTTTTTCCTTATTTATATTCCAATTCCTTCATTGGTTTTCTTTTGTGGTTCAGTCTGCACTAACTCCCTGGAGTATAAGTTCTTCGGGTAGTTCTGAAATTTGGGCCAGTCATTTGGTCCCAAATGTACGAGCTTCTCAATGAGGGCTCTGTATTTGTCAGGCTGACTGGTATTCGTTGTGGTCCTTCCTTGCATTATTTTTGCATAGGAAGGGCTTTTCATATAGCTTTCTAAAATTTGCCTTGCCTTCACAAATGAGATATTTCATTTATGTTTCACCTTGACTATCTCCTTTTCCCTTTTCCAGAAGTCGCATAAGTATACTGAATGGTTTTCCTGACAATTAGTACATCTTACTTCATAGTGACATTCTTTTTCCGTGTGGTCAATGTTCCTTTGGCCACATTTTCCACATTTTCGATGCCCAAATATTTGACACTTGAAGTACCATAGTGGAGCAGGGATATATTGTTTCATTGGCTCAATCTTTTATTTTTTTTGGTGGGGGGGATTTAAGTTGTGACAAAAGTAAGAATATACGTGTCTGTTCTTATAGTGACGCCTTTCCTCTTTATTGCGATTCTACGCTCATCACTGACCCCCTGACTTCTTAAGGCAGATGTGAATTCCTCAGTTGTGGGCAGGGACAACTCTCTGCTTCTAATGACTCCCTTAGAAGTGTCCAGTTTTTCAGCAGGTGGGGGTATATTTTGATGTCATGAAAGGTCTTCATCTTCATTAAACTTTTGACGTGTTATTTTCTACTTCTACTAGCAGATTTCCATTTCTCAATGTCTTAAATATTTTGGGATTAATCCCACAAGAAAGGGAAAAGTTATGCTAGGGACGCGAGCATAATAAATCTTGGAAATTCAGTACGTAATTCTATTTCAGAATCAGAGTCTGAAAGATGTCTTTGGTTTTTTTTATTATTATTTTGGTTATTCATAATTTTTGATGGAGAAAAAATTCACTGTCTCCTTGAAGCCAAGCTCTGAAACGTGTCAAAGTTGAGACCCAGTCGCCTTGACAAGTCAGGGTTACACAAATCAGTATACTCGTATTTGAGAGAGAGAATCTGAGCACCCGTTAAACCATTTGTTGCACTTCCTAAATCTTAAGTGCACAAACTGGTATGTTTAGCGCCATATCTAAGGCTCGATCTTCGAGCCGATGACAGCCATCGCTTTCTAACGCCTATAAATTGGATAAAGATTGTATTTATTCCGGTGTATATTTTGGGTAATGACTCCATAAATATATGAAAAATCCACTCATATATATATATATATATATATATATATATATATATATATATATATATATATATATATATATATATATTGAGGTCAAAACACAGCGGCCACAGTCTGTTTCATGCTTAATCGCAATCGTCAGGCTAATTCGTTTCGTTCATTTGGTACTACCTTGTTTTTTCCCCATGTCCAGTTGTCCATTTTAAACTGTTGGAAACAGTAGGCAGCGTTCTTTTTAGCTCCTGACAGAAAAATAAAAAATCAAGAAAAGCCTATACCCCGAGGCACTGCAATAAACATTTGAAAAATTTTCTCCTAAAAAAAGATTTTCTGTACGTAACTGGAATTTAGAGGAAAAAATTTTTTTTTAATTTTTTGAAAAAGATTTTTCTCGGAGAATAAGTAAAAATGCTGCCAGTGTCATTAAAGAAATTCCTCGCCTAGAAAGTTAGTGACATAATGAAATTGGAAAAAGTATTTTTCACCATTTTTTTTATTTAATTTCAAGAAGAAAGCTTCATTTTAGGTCACATATTTCTTGATTGAATTATTGTCTGAAGTGCTTGAAAGCAAAATTTCTCAGAATCGATTCTCTCTGACCAACTGAAAATTGTTAGATCTGACCAGAAATGGATTATTTCTGCCATATCTTGGCTAGAGATTACCAGCTTTAACCCTGCGTTAATCACCTTAATCACTTTCTATTTCAAGGTCCTTGTATTTTGACAGTTTTTTGAATATCTTCAAAGATACATTACAGTCAGCAGGGACTGCCATATCAATAAGGAGGCACCCTTTTTTGTTTTGTTACTCTAATTTTTTTAAACATTCCTAATTTTTAGTAAACAACTTATTTTATCTCTTTAAACCTTATTTTTAGTGGATACTTGTATTTGAGTAAACGCCCCGTTTATTTATTAAACAGTATCTTTATTTTCGTCTAACGTACTGAATATTCGAGAGATCTTATTTTAAAAAAATACTATTATATCCTGCTAGAGAGCGTGTTTTACTTTAATAAGATTTCTCGAATATTCAGGTCACTAGACGAAAATAAATAAATATACAGTTCAATAAATAAACGGAACGTCTACTCAAATACAAGTGATAAAAATATGTCGGATTAATAAAAAAAATAAGCTAAAATTTGAAGAATTTACTTTATCACATGTAAAGATTGCCAGAAAAAATATATTGGAGAAACCTCAAGATGTTTAAATAAAAAATTATATGAACACAAAAGAGACATTAAAAAACACAAAAAAAAATAAACGCATTTGTTGCTCACCGTAACCAGACTGACCACAATTTTGACATAAAAAATGCTCCTCTAATTAAAAGAGAAAATAATTCACCAGGACGAAAATATTTCGAAAGTGCTTTAATTGCTAGTTCATCTTCAGTCAATTTGTGTCCTGTTTCCTACGTTTCATCATTTTTGGAAGATCTATTATCACAGTGTGGAATCCTTAATAACAAGGATGATGGAAACAAAAAGAAAAAGAATCTAAATTAATTTGGCTAAGTTAGATGCCTCAAAAGACATTATTAAAAACTAACTCTCAAAAACATTATTAGAAAACCAAAACCCAAAAAACATTATTAAAAAAAGAGTTTTCAAAGATATTTTAAAAACTTAAAATCTCCATCAACTCTTGTTCGTGCGCATGTGCAGTGACATCAATGTAAAAAAATAGTCTGATGACGTCCTAAAGGGCGAAACACGTCATACGAAAACTTTTTCCACTTTGTCATACATCTTTCATCCAAAACTGTTTTTGATATATAAAAATTTATATATATATATTTTATTATTATTATTATTATTATTATTATTATTATTATTATTTTCTTTGATTTCCCGCCCAGGGACCTAAGGTTAGAAATGGCATCATGACACTTTCCACTGACAAAAAAATTAAAAAAAAAGTTACATAGATAAAGCCCTTCGTAAAGTATGGGCTGTACTTGTCAGAACAATTTTTGTATCTCTTTGAGGCATGGACTTCCAGGAATCCCTTCAATTACTCTACTGCAATCTTTTCCAACCAGTCCTAGAGCTCCAACTACAACAGGGATTGTTGATGTTCCCATATGCCACATTTTCGAGATTTCTATTTCAAGGTCCTTGTATTTTGACAGCTTTTTGAATATCTTCAAAGATACATTGTAGTCAGCAGGGACTGCCATATCAATAAGGAGACACCGTTTTTGTTTGTGGTCTTTAATAACAATATCTGGGCGGTTGGCTTTGATTGTTCTGTCAATGTGTATTGTGTAGTCCCATAGAATTGTAACAGGTCCTATCTCCGTAACCGGGTCTGGGTGGTGTTCATACCATTTTCTTTCAGTTTCCTTCTCGTCAGCTTTTTGAATATCTTCAAAGATACATTGCAGTCAGCAGGGACTGCCATATCAATAAGGAGGCACCCTTTTTTGTTTTATTATTATCATTATTATTATTATTATTATTATTTTTTCAGTCCTGTAATTATGAGTTTAGATAAACTGAAGCACCGCAAATTCATCAAGTATGTAGGTCTGGTGCTTACAGAAGACACTTTGAAGAGGAGACTCTTGAATATCCGACTGTAAACAAATCTCAGATCAAATATTGCAAAACTTCAATCACCTTTACGAGCTCACATTCATTACAAAACCAGTCAAAGGGATGTGCATTTTGTGACATGTCAAAGGTGAAAACAGTGGGAAGCATTTGCGGAAAACATGTTTGCAGTGATCACAGTAAAATGATTGAGTTGTACAAATTGCGAGAATTATAGCAAACGGTATTGAATCTTAATGAGCGGTAATTGTTCACACTGATTTTTCTTTCCATTTCAATTCATGAAAATATAGTTTATCTATTTTTGACGAATAAAACATCTCTATTATTTTATTGGTCGGTTTAACGTACAATTTATTTAGGCAGCAAATTTATTATAATGTTCAATTCGATGAATAATTATATCTTCAGATCAAGTTTTGATTTAATGTCTATTGGAACGAAGATTGCCTGGTTTTTCAGCAGTCCGATAATATTTTAAATAATTGTAAGACTATAAGAATTTTTCTATTGGGGTGTGTAAACTTGGGAAATCCGAGGTGACTAAGGCAGAGTTTGATAGTTAAGCAGATTGGACTCTCTTGCTTGGTCCTAACCAATGTAGGAGAAGGAAAACTCAAATTCCCTTGAAGAAGGATGGTTTCCATCAGGTTATTTTTCCTTGAGACACACCATTACAACACTACATCTGATGCTTTTAAAATCCTAATGGATTATGAAAACTTGCCACTGATTGTTTTATTACGGTTTATCAAGACTTTGCAGGTTATTTAAAGCCAGAAAATATCTTAGACTGTATAACTTTTTGGGAGATAATAATGACGAATTATTGATACAAGTCCTACTAATTAACCCATAGCTGGGGGAGTAGGTTGATTAGTACCTATTCCTAAATCTATTTGCGCATAATTCAATGAATAATTATATCTTCAGTTCAATTTTGATTTAATGTCTATTGTAACGGAGATTACGCGTAATGTTATTTTATTTCACCAGTACAAAATTTTACATAATTGTAACACTATAAATATTTCTGTATTGGGGTGTATAAACACCCCAGAGACTAACCACTTTGAGAAATTTGAGGGGACTAACGTATGGTTAAAATTGTTTGGCGCATCCCTGAAGATGATCACCGAAGCGCCATCTTACTGCCCCCTTTTCCCACAGATACAATATCGATTCTCGATCGCTACTTCTATGACAAATGTTCAGACAAACTCTATTTTTTAGTGCTACCGATTCAGATCATTACAGCCAAAAGTCACCTTGCTACATCCACATGGTCGAATCATCCTCATCCCCAACGGATTCCATTAGTAAATATGATGTTCCACTCAGTTTCTTCACTAAAACCTCAACTGTGTGGGACATACTCCTGCGTAGATGCTTTCCTGAACACAACAATCTTAACTTCTTCAATTCTGTTATGTATTTTTCATATCCTCATAATTTTTACTTCATATCACGCATCTTATTTACAAATCCTTTACATTCAATGGTTCTTAAACATTGTACTGTGTGAACTTTAGTATGAAAAATCTTGCTGCATCAATATAATGTGATAGCATTCATTTTCTTGCATATATATATATATATATATATATATATATATATATATATATATATATATGCAAGAAATGAATGCTATCATATATATATATATATATATATATATATATATATATATGATTTTTAGCGATTATATGTATCATGTATATAATACGTTAAAAGAAAGATTCCCTTTCTCTGCTCTGGGCCGATAGCTTAGGATAGAATCTGTCACTGATGCTAAATCGGTCGAGTTTCCATCCTTAGGATTGAAGCAATCAAATGTCTACCCACACACTGATGAGCTGTGATACAGAGAAACATTTTTGTATGTGGCTATATATATATATATATATATATATATATATATATATATATATATATATATATATATATATATATGCAGCATATCTTCCTTCAAACATGTTTCATTTAATAATATAGAGAAATTGTGTCTACTTTGTAATTAGTCTTGTCTGGTAGCGTTCGTGTGTATAATTTATGTGTTAAGTGTATCATAATTCTATTTGGTCTATGTGGAATTCGGTTGATAACATGTGTGTGTCTACGTCTAGTGGGCATTTTCTTTTGTCTGGTGATGTAATTTAATCAATATTTGATCCCATTTCTTAAACCGGGTATAACAGCAAAATTGTCCAAATCGTGTAACAGCAAAATTGTCCAATTGTTAGAGTAATACTTGAACTGGTGTATTTTAGACATGATTAAAGATGCCTTACTGGAATTCTCAGAGATTTTTATTACACTCAACTTTGAGCAATAAGAATGTATAATTACTCTCCAAGCTTAACAGAAGAATCATAGCTAAGGATTGGAAGCTCATGAAGGATTGAAATAAAGTTCATTCATATATATATATATATATATATATATATATATATATATATATATATATTATTCAGGATCATTTTCCAACTTATTCAAGATGATCATCGCCCTCTCTGAACCTTCTAACTTTCTGTCCTGTAGTAACAAGATGCCTCACAGGTTTCACGTATGATTTCATTTTCACCTCTTTTTTCACTGCCCTTTGAACTGTTATAGCTGAAACTCCTCTCCAACGTGTCAAACGTCTTACGGATTGAGTTGGATCTTTTCAAATTAATCTCTTTAGCTCTAAGTTGAAATAATAATCCTTCTTCCTGTTGTGACCTCCTGATTCAGTGTTCATCTCTACTGTTCCCTCTTTTTAAAACTTAGTCACCGTTCACTTGATGGTTCTTAAATGGGTTTTGAAGATGGTAGCCAGAGTAGGAATGTTCGTACCATTAATGAAAGCCTGAATGATCTTTTTCCTCTCACCATTGCTCAGTTTGGAAGACAGTAGGACTGACACAAAACAATTTTAACCTGTTCAAAGGGTTTATCAGTAATTCTTATGGCAAATGATGTCAAAATGGCTAAACGTCTCATCTGAAAACCTGGAAAAAAAGAAACTCAATTAGTTTTCTGCTTTTATAGATATCAAATATTATGTAAGATGGACAATTATCTCACGTTGTTACACGATTTCAACAATTTTGCTGTTACACCGATATATATATATATATATATATATATATATATATATTTATATTGGATAGATGTGAGTTTGTGACCCTGGGTTTCACGCTTTAGCGATCGTCAGACAAATAAGTACCGCGCATATAATATATAAATAATTATACATATATATATTTATTTATATTTATATACACTTTTATATAAATATATATATATATATATATATATATATAAATCGATTCTCCCGTCGCGTTCGACGTATGAGGGTCAAACAGATCATTTTCCAGGAAACTGACAGCCCGACACCGGCACATGAGATTTGATTATTGTGGTGAAGGTTTCGTGCAGGACCATCCACACTTTTTGAAGGGCCGAATACAGAGACCTGGTGCACTACGTGCCACAAGGTTTCCAAACAACCCCCCTCAGGTTTTGAATTCAGAGTTGTCCTTCTCCTAGACCAGTTGCCATCTAAGGCTATAGAACCCAGTCAGTCCTGCTATTTTACCCATAGCTGGAGGGAGAAGAAGAGGATTCACACCTTTCCCAAGGGTATTAGCACGTAAGTGAATGTAATGGATTCAACCTGGATTCGAACTCGACTCTGCGATTCCTCAATCCAAGGAGGCACGGTGGAGTAATTGATATATATCCAATTGGGAGGCACGGTGGAGTAATGGATATATATATATATATATATATATATATATATATATGTGTAAACGTCATTTTTAGGGGGTACTCTTATTTAAATAGACGCACCGTTTATTTTTTAAACAGTATATTTATTTTTGTCTACCGGCCTGAATATTTGAATGGTTATGAACATGACCATAATTTACTAGCCGTATTTATAAATTCAGAATATGCTTACTTTCAAGTACTTTCTGCTAAACTAATATCAATAATTTACTTTCAGCTAAACTAATATCAAAACCCCTACTCAGAATTTCATGTCATATATATATATATATATATATATATATATATATATATATATATATATATATATATATATATATATATATATATATATAGCCGAGTGGTTGGAAAGTTCGCTTTCTGAACATCAGACCGGGTTTGAATCTTACCATCGTCGATTTGTTAGTTAGAATACTTCCTGATGTTATCGGAATGGACAGAGATCGATCCCAGCGTGCGGCACCTTTGGAAAATTCCTGAAAACCATACCATACGTGGTAGACGGAACACTTGGAGGCCGTCGATAGATGTGCTAGCACAAAGTCACAAATCATCGTGACCGAGAGTTTGAGTGTGCTGGTCTTGTTCAGATTGTTGATCACGCTAGATAACATACTTTCTCCCAGAAACTGCAACTAAGGTCTTCTCAGCATAGTTGCAGTATAAAACATAGGTTGGCTCTATTGTGGGTGTTGAACACATAAAATGTGCCTGAGAGAGAGACTGCAATAGGGATTGTCTAGCAGCCCTAGTAGACAGGTATCCTCGAATACGAGTGGTCAGCTATATATATATATATATATATATATATATATATATATATATATTTATATATATTTGAAAAAAAACAGACCACTTTTAAGGTTCCATTATAATAATTTATTTCACCAGAGCCCTTTTAAAGGACGCCGGATCATTATAGGATGCGATGGGTAAATTGTCACCATTTTATATTTTTAATTTCGGGCATGTCCGTTGTTTGTTTTTGATTTTGTCAACTTCAGTGTATAGTAGAGTCAGTTGGGCACCGTCTGTGAGAAAAAGATCACCATGACGCAATTCACTCCGCCAGAAATTTAGATACGGCATACTGCGCTGCTTGGCATTCGCACCGGAAGCTCCAATACGAATATTTCAAAGTGTTTCGGTGCCAAACATTTTTCCCTCTGAATACATTTTCTTTTTCGTTTCATTCCAAATATCCTGTTCTATTTTTTGTACAATCTTAATCATTACAATTAGCATCTTTAGTCGGACCAGTGATTGCGTCCCACACCATCTCTAAAAACGATTTCTTTCTGTAGATGTCACGGATCACGTGACTGAACCTTTTTATGACGTCACATATCATGGCTGATCACAGGCGCCGGCTACGCACTTTATGGGTGGGAGATTCGGTCTGTCGGTCGCTAACGAAACTGGAAATTCAGTCAGACGCTTGATAGAACTTTTTTCTTAAGAATTGTCTTCTCTGTCTCAAGTTAGCTATGCGCCATATTTATATTATAGACAACAAAAACGGAGATTGTTTACTTTAAAGATTACTTTTTTACATTTTTTACAATTTTTCCTAGACACAATTTTCCTGCATGGCAAATTAGATTCTCCAAAAACAGATGCCCGAAAATACACAGAAACCTTTCATTACGCAAGTTTGGGTTAATAAAAATATTTTTCATTCAACAAACTATTATACAAACAATATAATTACAGTAAGCTATGAGATCTGAAATTATATTGTTTGTTACTAATATAAAGAAACTCGTTAAAAAATACTTATTACAAGAGCTTACGGCCACATCAGCAAACTTTAAGCAACGTCGAGCCTGGTCAATCAGTATTTAGATGGGTGATCGCTTGGGAATACCAGGTGCTGTAAATGTGAATGTGCGGGTGATGTAATGGATAATGGCTCGGAATTATTAATCGGAGAACCTAGTTTCAGTTTTTGTTGGGTTCGTTATATTCACTTACGCGCAAATACCTTTTGGGAAATGTATAAGTCTATCTTCTACCCACCCTTATGGGTTAATTAGTAAAACTTGTATCACTATTATCTCTCAAAATAAGAAATCTTACAATCTTGAAAATATTTTCAGGGTTTAAATAACCTGCAAAGGGTTGATAAACCGTAAAAAATGAATCATTCAATCTATGAAATACTGATTAGCTACACAGGCGTGTCTTTTAGTTTTATTTACATTCTCTGGAATCTAAATTTATAAAATCTATCGTGGCCACAAAGTAAGGGATCAGTTTATATATTGATTGTAGTATAGAATTCATCCCCTACTTTATGTCCACATTGTAATTTGTATGACTATAAACTACATCAGGTTTTCGGAAGGTTTTTAGGAGCATGGAACCACCTCTTCATTACGGTTGTTCCCAGGTCCACCCTGTGGTGATAGCACCTGTTAGGGTCTCAGCTATGGGCAAATTTTGACCCCCCCCCACAAAAAAAAACTGAAATCAAAACACTATGAAACTATAAACATTTTTATAGTAAAAATACCAGAAATACATTTTCATAGTAAAAAAAAAACTTACCAGCAATACATTTTTGTAAAAAGAAAATTTACCAACAATCCATTTTTGAAAAAAATTTACCAGCAATACATTTTCATAGTAAAAAACTTACCATCAATACATTTTTGCAAAAACATAAATTACCAGCAATCCATTTTTTGAAAAAAAAATTACCGGCAATACATTTTTGTAAAATAAATTAAGAATGGTCCCAAGAAAATTAAATTTCGGCATTAAATGACCCATAAGAGTTGATATGCCACTAAACAAACATAAATGTGCTCAAATTCTGATTAGGCATGATCCCACCTCTTCTTTCCCTTGATAGGAGTTAATTAGTAAGACTTAAATTAAGTAAATTATTATTATCTAACACCACCCACACCCAAAACAATTCTCACAATCTAAAAATATGTTATGGCTTTAAATAACCCGCAAAGGGTTGATAAACCGTAGAAAATGAATTTATTACAAGAGATATTCTTTCAAGTTTCAGAAAGAATAAAATCACTGATGAATGGATTTAATTTTAATCCATATCAATATATCGGTCATGTAGCAGCAAAAATGTTAAATTTTTAGACTAATGCAATTTTCCCATACCATATTTTACATTCATTATTATTCATTTTATTCAGTGAACGTATTTTGCACCGCCGATGTGGTCACCACTCCTCTCCATCTCACAATTGTGATTCATGGTGACATTCAAGGCAAAATAATGCAATGGCTTGTTGGTTCCTTTTGCCCCGGGAATGTTGAGGTTACTCCATCCCTCCTTTCAAAAGCGGATTTGTTTTATAAAGTTACCTTTTTCTAGCCTTTTCCTAAAGAAGGAGGGCCTACAAGACAACGGGTGATTTGAATTCAGAGTTTCCTTCTCCTAGATTGGCTGCCACCCAAGGTTACAGGACCCAGTCTGTCATTGCTATTTTACCCATAGCTGGAGATAGAAGAGATAGATTCGAGAAAGGTTAGAGAAATAACTAAGAATCAGCGTTCAAACATCAGTCATAACCGGACAGCAATTGCATCGTCCACCGCGAGGTAAGTTGGCTCTCTGTGCCGCGCCAGGAAATTTTTCTCCCCGGAATCGATACTTCAGATCTACAAATCAACCATTCACCCTTGCATGGAGTATTGCTGCCATATATGGTCTGGGGCACCTTCTGTTTACCTCGGAGTTCTTGACAAGATCCAGAGACGGGTATGTAATATAATTGGCCCTGATTTGGCATCTCGTCTACAGTTGCTCTCTCACAGACGCGCCGTCGCCTCTCTCTGTCTTTTTTTACAAATACTTTCATGGTAATTGCTCCGATGAGCTGCTTTTACTGGTTCCCAGATTTCATGAATTCAAGCGCCCTACGAGGCTGGCATCCCGCTCTCACCCTTTCACTGTAGAAACTTTTAAATGTAGCCGTCTCTTCTACTCCAATAGCTTCATACCTCGCACCTCTCGCCTGTGGAACACCCTTCCCAATTACTGTTTCCCTGAGAGCTATAATCTCCAACTATTCAAATGTAATGTCAATCGACATCTCCTGTTGCCTTGATCTATCCACTATCCATCTCCTCATCCTTTCTTCTATCACTCTTATCCGCTCTCGCTCCAAATCTTCTGCAAACCCCTGCATCCTAGTGGCTTCACGCCTTGCTCGGGGCGTAATGCTTAAAAAAAAATAAAATAAAATAAAATAAATGAAGGAAAGGCAAAGATTGTATTTTTGACCAAAATACTCACTGCCAAGAAATAATGGCATCATTACGCAAGATTCGAAGACGGAAAAATGATTACTAGCTCCAGGACATTTATTAACATCAGAACCTAAAATAGAATCATTATCTATATAATTTAAACCGGCCTTCTCCAGATATTGTCAATCCGAACCTTTTATCTCATAGAAGCAGGTTTTCTTGTTCCATACCAAGAGAAGTCTTGGTTTATTCTTTTAAGTACAAGTGATCAGTTATAGTTTGTTCTGTTTCCACTGTACTACCTGGCCCAAGGATTGAACTCACAGTTGCAATGTTCCCAAATTCCCGAACCAACATTTTAACACAATTTAAATAGGATTAAGCCATGTTTTATGCACCGATCTAATTCGTCGTCACTGCAATGTGCATGCTCGAGAGTCAGACTCTTAGGCAATGTTTCATGGAAATTCTAATGTGTGAGAGACAGACATGTTCATGATGTTGCATGTACAAGAGACTCTCACTCAGTGTTTTATGTGGCTATAAAATCTAATGTGTGAGAGACAGACACGGTCACTTATATTACATGTACCGACCACTCTCATCCTATCTAATTGCGCTTCTAATTATTCGATTCCTTATCTAATTACCTTTCTAATTACGTCATTAACTTAGAAGCTCAACAATTAATTCGGCTCACAAGATCAAAAATCGGAAAATTAATCTAAATCCGAATTAAGTTTCCTTTTTTGCAAAAACTCTTTGTTTTCTTTGTTTCTAGATAATAATAATAATAATAATAATAATAATAATAATAATAATAATAATAATGACAGAGTGGGCCAATATCTGCACTGGAAAATCTGCAACTTCTACGGGAAGGAAACTGAAAGAAAATGGTATGAACACCACCCAGACCCGGTTACGGAGATAGGACCTGTTACAATTCTATGGGATTACACAATACACACTGACAGAACACTCAAACCAACCGCCCAGATATTGTTATTAAAAACCACAAACAAAAACGGCGCCTCCTTACTGATATGGCAGTCCCTGCTGAATACAATGTATCTTTGAAGATATTCAAAAAGTTGTCAAAATACAAGGACCTTGAAATAGAAATCTCGAAAATGTGGCATATGGGAACATCAACAATCCCTGTTGTAGTTGGAGCCCTAGGACTGGTTGGAAAAGATTGCAGTAGACTAATTGAAGGGATTCCTGGAAGTCCATGTCTCAAGGAGATACAAAAAATTGTTCTGACAAGTACAGCCCACACTTTACGAAGGGCTTTATCTATGTAATTTTTTTTTTTTTTTTTTTTGTCAGTGAAAAGTGTCATGGTGTCATTTCTAACCTTAGGTCCCTGGGGACCCGGAAAGAAATGTGTAAACGCCAGGAATCAGAGAAAATAATAATAATAATAATAATAATAATAATAATAATAATAATAATAATCATAAAGAACTTCAAAAAATGGTTACCGATCCAACTAAAATTCCTGCATGGATGACCAAAGGAGTTACCTTTCTTCTACCCAAAATAGTGACACAAATATTCCGAAAACTATAGACCAATTACATGTCTTCCAACAACATACAAACTGTTAACATCTATTTTAACAAAACAGACATATTTCTTCTTGGAAAGAAAATGACATACTACCACTTGAACAAAAAAGGGTGCAAACGAGGCTGCTACGGATGTAAAGACCAATTACTTATTAATAGGATGATCCTGGAAAACTGCTTCCGTGAAAAAAAAAATCTTAGTATTGCCTGGATAGATTATCGTAAAGCATTCGATAGTGTACCACATTCCTGGATCTTAAAGTCTTTAAGTATGTACAAGGTATCACCCGTTATCATCAATTTCATCAAACAATGTATGTCGATATGGAAAACTACACTTTACCTCAATCATAAAAATGGAACCTATAAGTCTGGCGAAATAAACATCAATAGAGGAATATTTCAAGGTGACTCTTTGTCTCCTTTATTATTTTGCATATCACTTATAGCATTAACCAGCCAACAACAAGACAGAATGCGGTTACAAAATAACTCAAAAGAAAATAAACCATCTATTTTACATGGATGACTTAAAATTGTATGCTAGGAATGACAATGAGCTGGAAGGTCTTCTGCAAACTGTAAAATGCTTCAGTGAAGACATCGGAATGAAATTCAATTTGGATAAATGTGCTAAAGCTACAGTTTTACGAGGATCGCTACAACAAACTTCCTCTATTAGTTTAGACCCTGCTGTAACAATAAAAGATTTAGAACAAGGAGAAACTTATAAGTACCTAGGTGTAAATGAGAGTGAAGGAATTCACCATAAGAAAATGAAAGAAATAGTGCGTAAAGAGTACTATATAAGGGTACGACTGGTATTAAAAACTGAATTGAATTCTCAGAACAGAATTATGGCCATTAATAACCTAGCCATCCCAGTGGTCCAATATAGTTTCAACATCTTGAACTGGACTCTAAATGACATCAGACAAATGGATTCTAAAACAAGAAAGCTTCTTTCTAAGTATAAGATGCATCATCCAAAGGCTGATGTAGACCGTCTATACATACCCCGTAAAGAAGGTGGAAGAGGTCTTATTCAGCTAGAATTGTCATACAAGACAACAACTATTGGCTTACTAACTTACATGGAAACAACAAATGACTGGATGATAAAATTAGTGAAACAACATGAAAACAGAAAGAAAAAATATTCAATAATAAAAGAAGGCAGTAAATACAAACAACATTTACATTTAGTAGATTCTGTAGTAAATCAAAACAGAAGCCAAGAACCAACTATTGCAGCAAAAGATATGAAAAAGAAAGCCAAGGATAAAGCCCTTGAACAGATGAAACAACGCTGGCAAGACAAACCTCTGCATGGCCAATATCCAGAACGTGCAAATAAACCCAATGTTGATAAAGTTAATACTCATCGATGGTTACGAGCATCTGGATTAAAGTCTGAAACTGAAGGCTTTATTCTTGCAGCGCAAGACCAGAGTCTTTTCACTAGGAATTTTCAGGCAAATATCATACATAATAATGTGGATCCAAAATGCAGGTTCTGTGACAAATACCAAGAAACAATAGACCATCTAATCTCAGGATGTTCTATACTTGCCCCAAATGAATATAAAAATCGTCACGATAGAGTGGGGCAATACTTACACTGGACAATGTGCAAACACTTTGGAAAATGTGTAAGCAAACACTGGTATGAACATCGGCCAGCGCCGGTTACAGAAATAGAAGATGTCACCATTCTATGGGATTATACCATCCACACAGACAGAAAAATTGAAGCAAATAGGCCGGACATTATTGTCAAAAACCAGAAAGAAAAAAACTTGCCTACTAATTGATATGGCTTGTCCAGCGGATTGTAACATAGCAACCAAGGAATTTGAAAAACTATCAAAATACAAAGACCTGAAATTGAAATAGAAAAAAATGTGGAAATTGAAAACAAGAATAATACCAGTGGTAATAGGTGCACTTGGAATTATAAAAAATGGAACAAAACAACACATTGAAAGAATCCCTGAAACCCCAGCTTAAGAGACATACAGAAAATTGTCTTATTAAGTACAGCACACACACTAAGGAGAACTTTGTCTATGTAACGCTAGCAACTTCATCGGAGATAAAAAAAAAAAAAAAAAAAAATTAACATGAAATGTGGCCATAACAACACACCACGACCTGCCTTAGGTCTTTCCGCAGACTTGGTAGGTAGTGTGTCCATAGCAGAAATCGAATGATGATGATAATAATAATAAATGTGGTACATCAGAACATTAACAATTCCAGTTGTAGTTGGATCCCTCAGATTGATTAGAAAAGATTCCAATAGACTCATTGAAGGGATTCCTGGTAGCCTATGTCTTAAAGAAATACAAAAAATTGTTCTCACGAGTACAGCCAACACCTTACGAAGGGCTTTATCTATGTAAAATATGTGATTTTTTTTTATTGCTCAGTGGAAAATGTCATGATGCCATTTGTAACCTTAGGTTTCTGGTCGGGACCCGGAAATAAATGAGTACACACCAGAAATGAAAGAAAATAATAATAATAATAATAATAATAATAATAATAATTTTTCGTCGCTAGTTTGCGTTTAGTATATTTTTTTGCAAACTGTTTATAGTTGATTCCAGCTTCTTTAAGTCCTAGGTTTGTTTTTTTTGTTTTGTTTTCTTTTCTTTTTTTCTTTTTTTTTCCTTTTTTTTTTTTTTTCATCTTCATCAGTTTTATAAAACATGGCAAATCATTGAAAGATTTGAAAAATGAAATCGTTAAGAAATTCTCTCAGGACAACAACAGATGTTATTCCGATTTTTTTTTTTTTATGAACCAAAATCTCAAAACTATCCAGTTTAGGTCTTTTAATCGATTCAAGTACTTATTTAGTTTTCATTCATTCGTTGCTTTTTTTATTCCCTTTCTTATACCCTCTTCCCCACTCTCTCTCTCTTTCTCTCTCTCTCTCTCTCTCTCTCTCTTTCTGCCTTTCTCTTTCACTCTCTCTCTCTCATTCTCTCTCCTTCCCTATTTCCCTCTATCTTTCTTCCTCACTCTCTTTCTCTCTTTCTCTTTCACTCTCCCTCGCTCTCGTTCTCTCTCCTTCCCTATTTCCCTCTCTATCTTTCTTCCCCACTCTCTCTCTGTCTCTCTCTCTTTCTCGCTTTCTCTTTCACTCTCTCTCTCTCTCTCTCGCTCTCATTCTCTCTTCTTCCCTATTTCCCTCTCTATCTTTCTTCCTCTCTATCTCTCTATCTCTCTCTCTCTCACACACACACACACACATTTGGATTTTAACCATCGCATTTTCCAGTTTTCTTGCAATTTAACTATTCACAAATGTTGTTTTCTAGAGCACTCTCTTTCCCACCACCTCTCTCTCTCTCCCTCACTCTCTCTCCCTCTCTATCTCTCTCTCTCTGCCTCTCTCCCACTCTCTCTCCCTCCCTTTCTGTCTCACTCTCCCACCACCTCCCTATCTTTTTCTCTCTCACCCTCTATCTCACTCTCGATCTCTTCTCTCTCTCTCTCTCCCTTTCTCTATCTAGCTATCTCTATCTATCTATCTCTATATTTTCCTATTTCCTTGCAAGTTATTAGCAAATGTCTTCTTTTCTAGATTTCTCTCCTCTCTCTCTCTCTATCTCTCCCTCTCTCTATCTTTGCCTCTCCCTCTCTCTCTCTCTACCTCTCTCTCTCTCTCTGTCTATATATATATATATATCCCTTTCTCTCTCTCTCTATATATATATATCCCTTTCTCTCTCTCCCTTTCTGCCGATATCTCTTTCTATTTCTCTCCATCTCTCTCTCTATATATATATCTCCCTCTCTTTCTCAATCTATCTATCTATCTATCTATATATATATATATATATATATATATATATATATATATATATATATATATTCCTATTTCCTTGCAAGTTATTAGCAAATGTCTTCTTTTCTAGATTTCTCTCTACCCTCTCTATCTCCCTCTCTCTATCTTTGCCTCTCCCTCTCTCTCTCTCCCTCTCTCTCTCTCTCTCTATATATATATATATATCCTTTCTCTCTATATATATATATCCCTTTCTCTCTCTTCCTTTCTGCCGATCTCTTTCTATTTCTCTCCATCTCTCTCTCTATATACATACATACATCTCCCTCTCTTTCTCAATTTCAGTCTGTCTCTTTCTATATATATCCCTCTCGCTCCTCTATGTCTCTCCCCCCACCCCTCTTTCTCTCTCTGTATTTTCCTATTTCCTTGCCAGTTGACTATTATCAAATATCTTCTTTTCTAGATTTCTCTCTCCCCTCTATATATATCTCTCCTTCTCTCTGTCTCTGCATTTTCCCCACCCTCTATCTCTTTCTTTCCACCTCTCTCTATATATCTCCCTCTCTTTCTCACTTTCTGTCTGTCTCTCTTTCTACCCCTCTCTATATATATTTTCCTCTCTCCTCTCTCTCTCTCTCTCTCTCTCTCTCTCTCTCTCTCTCTCATTTGCCTTTTAACCATCGTATTTTTTCTCTTTTGCAAGTTAACGATTAGCAAATGTCATGTTTTCTAGAGTTCTCGGCGTTAATATTATAAATAAGAAATACTCGAATCTAGAATTTTTTTGTAACAGAAATCACAGATACCAAATGATCCGATTGGTCGTAACAAAAAGTACAGCTCAAGTTGATTATAACAGATGTTATGCGAAAGGCAAAATATACCAGATGGCCATGTTTAGGGTCAAGTAATTAGTCTACCATTCGACGCACGTTACACTTTGTAATGGCTCACCTAAAAGTAGTCTGCTTCCCTTCAAAACGTTAATATTACTGTGTTGAAATTTATAAAATCTTTAGAATACTTGACTCTTTGTGTCTACAAAAAAATGAAGTGTCAAAAAAACGGCCTTTCTTTTGACACCACTATTATTTTAACTACCTCCACTCCCACGGCAATGTTTATTGGTTTAAAAAACGATTAAAAGAATTGTAATAAAGTCTAAACATATATAAAAGTGAATTTATACATTTTCTTTGTTCTTGAGAATTGACAACAAAAATAATAAACACTGTTTATTTGTCTATATTTCTGAGACGAAGTATTATGTACACTGTGTATATTATTCGGACTATTTTCGTCATCTTTGTTGTCATATTTATCACAACGTTTCGGCCGTTGTACACCCCGGCCTTCTTCCGGCCGAAACGTTGTGGTAAATATGGCAACAAAGATGTGGACAATAGTCCGAGTAATGTAAATAGTGCACTGTTTATTTATTAGATTATTTATTTGAATGGTTGACAAAATATTGGCTAATTGCCAACGGATTCGAACTTTAGAAAATGGTAAATAATAAGAATTTCCTTTTAATTGGTTCACATATTTTAATAATTTAGTAAATGTTTATAAATTTATGAATAAAAATTTTCCCATTTATTTCTTTATAAATTGGTAAATGATAAATATTGCATTGCATTAGTTTTAATTGTATTAGATTTTAGAATGTTGTCAATATAAAATTATTCTTGTAAATAAACAATCTAATAAATAAATAGTGTTTAATATTTTATTGTCAATTCTTAAGAACAAAAAAAAGCGTATAAATTCCCTTTCATATGTTTAAGGTTTATTACAATTCTAATTATCGCTTTTTAAAACAATGAACATTACCAAGTAGTTAAAATAATAGCTAAATAATTATAATTTAATGATGAAATAATTTCATTCTCTAAAATTAATTATGTTTGAATTTCGACATTTAAATTCCGGCATTAAATAAACCATATTTTATATGCCGCTAAACAAAAATAACCAAAACCTTTTTCATTTAGTTACACTTTAGATTAGTCACTGTTTTTGACCACTACTTCTTTAGTTCCTAGTAATTGCACGAACCGACACAATAAAGTACAGGCGTTTCCCCTTTTTTATCCTTCTAAATTTACCCCCTAAACAATAGAATCGCCCGTATGTTCTTTTCTCTCTGCATTGGTCGCTTTTAATATTGTATTAGTATTTAAACATTTGTTTAAGGTAGCCACTTTGTATACATTTATTTTTGTAGAATCCCTATCACCACGTGTTGGCTGTCCTCACACCCTAATTTCATGTAACTTTCTTCCTTTCTGTCGATTTATTATTGCAAACTGTCAAACATAATTCTGAGATGAATATTATAACTATTTACATTGTTCGGGTTTCTTCTCCTCATCTTTGTTGTTACATTCATGACGTTTAGGCCATTGTACGCTCCGACCTTCTTCAGGTGATATACGTTGGGATTTGGAACTGAACTCTTTATTTCATCCACCGGGTTACATTGTTCTCGTTTCACGTTCCATGCCTTTTCTAATGACGCATGGCCCAGTGAATAAAAGCGTTGATTGAAGTAATCCAATGACTTGACGCAAAGAGTTGTTAGTTCACTCCCTGGCCACAGCAGAGCTGGACAAGAACTTGGAGAGTTGAGTTACTAAAGGGAAATAACTGTAACTGAGATGTCTAGTAAAGGTATGGCACGTGGAACCAGAACAGTTTGCTCCAGTGGAATAAATAAAGTCTTCGGTTCGAAATTCCTGAGTATATCACCTGAAGAAGACCGTGCGTACAACGGCCGAAACGTCATGAATATGACAATAAAGATGAGGACAACAGTCCGAATAATGTAAATAATTATGTAAGCAAACTACTTGACACTTTCTTTACTCATTTAGACCCACGGTCTTACAGGGATGTTCAGTATTCAGGCCTCAAGAGGACTTTTCCATTCTTTTTTCTATTTTTATTTATTTTGTTATTCGGACTAAACTAGTCTCAAGATTGTATTTATTTATTTTTCTCGTTTCACCCTTTTGACTTTCAATAAACCCGCCGACGAACAGGACTTTGTCTTCAGAGTTTTAATTGACGTAAAGCGTTTATCTGGCTGGCTGAGATACGCACGTGCGAGAGACGGACGCGTATCGGGAGATAAAACATTATATGTGCAAACATACAACGTGACCCTCGCCCGAGCTTCCCACCACACTGACCAATGATTCCTCCACGATGCGTTCCGTTCTCGTTCAAGTCGATGTGCACCGAAGCCTATGAAGGGGCTCGCTGCATGTTCACAAGGTTATAAGTTGGATAACTAACGCCACGTGGAGAAATGAGGATGTGAACACTGTTTCAATATTATATTTAGGCATTTTATTCAAGACTTCGTATTGATGGATAAGTGGGTGACACTTGCGTTGCAGTTTTTTTGTGTATAGATATGTACTAGTGAGTTAGCCCAAATGACTTGACTCACTTTATAGTCCACCAATAGAAAGTTAACCAATCAGAAGACGTAGAACATTCAATCCGTCGTGTATAAAGGCGGCCATTTTGTTTACTCTATCCGAATGTCCAGTACCAGCATGTCAGGCGAAGAGGAACAGAAGGAAGAACTACTGAACTACACTGCTACTTTACCGGGATATCCACTGCTAACCTGAACTACGCTTCCCTACTGTCTTCGAAATATTCACTTCTAACCTCTTGATTCTATACTCAAAGACGACCGTCATCATGAACAACAACTTGGACCACATCTGTTATGTCGATCTCAATGATCAGCTTTTCCCCTAACTAATTCTCGACGTGTGGCTGGCAACACGAACGGGTAGCATCGGAACCCCGCAACGGAGAAGTCTGTTCCCGGCAAAAGAAGACCAGAACTGACACCCCGATCCCAAGCATGACTGTTAATACAATTAACAGCTTTATGATGCTGGACAAAATTGCCCTGCTTACGGGTATATCACGTTGAAACACCAGTTCTCATACGATCACCGAAATTAAGCAACAGCGAGCCTGGTCATAGATGGGTGACCGCTTGTGAATACCAGGTGCTGTAAACTTGGATGATGTAACGGAAATGTTAATCGGAGAGCCGAGTTCCAATTCCAGTTCGTTGTATTCACTTGCAAATAGCCTTAGGAAATGTATGAATCCACTTCTTCTCCCCCTAGTTATGGGTTAATTAGTAGGATTTGTATCAGTAAATTATTATTATCTCCAAAAAATTCATACAATGTCAAAATATTTCCTGGCTTTATATAACCTAAAAAAAGGTTAATACGCCGTAAAAAAAAAAAACAAATCATTTGATTCGAAAAACAATACCGTCCTGGGTATGAAGATAAACTACATCCGGCAGCAAGGTCTCTCATCGGAGGTTTTGAGGAGTGTGGAACCACCTCTTAATTGCTGTTGTTCCTAGATCCACCCTAACCCAGGGTGGTAGCACTTCTTAGGGTCCCAGCTATGGGTAAATAGTAAAATCCCCCCCCCAGCCTGAGTCAAAACACTATGAAAGTATAAAATACATTTTCATAGTAAAAGTACTAGCAATACATTTTGGAAAAAAAACAAATTACCAGCAATACATTTTTGTAGATAAAATTACTAATACTTCCAAAAAAAGTAAATTTCGGCATTAAATTTCCCATGAGTTGATGCGCTGGTAAACAAACAAACCGTATTTTTTAAAGTATGTTAAATTTTAGTTACTATTAAAAAGATAAAATAAAAGGAAATGTAATATTTTATACTAAAAACGTTAATAAAAAGTCATTTATTAAGAATACTTTTTATCTTTTAACTTTTCTTAATTTTGAAATAGACTTCCAGTTTTGATCAATAATTGCTCCATTAGTAAGCATTTAGTATAGAACGCCATGGAATGATCTCAAGTTCTAGGGAATTTTATGTTTTCCTCTCTAGAACACATTCTAGTATGCAACTGATCTGTATGGTCAAAACACAGTCATTTGCACAGTTCCCAGTTAAAGACCTTTCCTACCCAGTCAGTCTCTTAACATCTTTCTCAATATTGTTTCCAACCATAGAATTCCAGTGATTTGGACCATTTCGATTCTTCCTCTTCCCTTCCTCCAGTCTTACTGTTGTGCTTTTAACAATTCTGTGTCCGTTTAACTTCCAAGGCACTCATAAGGCAAAATAAACGATGAGGTGGATATCGTGGCAAAAAAACGTTTAATTCCGCACAGCGTTTCATCTCTTACCCGGTTCCATAGAGACATACAAATAATACAAGCCAAGGGAAATAACTCATGTAAACTAAATCATTGTTAACAGGTAAATAGTACGCGTCAGAGGCGTGAGTTGCTGCTTCCACAGAGTCGTTATTTGAAACAACAGAGACTTGTGCTGACGAAAACAGAAGCGCCGATTAGACAAGTCTTTTAAGTGTATCGTGTCTAGGAAACATTAAAGGCTGGAATGGAGAAAAGAAGCTTTTTTTTTTTGCATTAAGGGAGAGACAAACAGTGTTCAGATCATTTACAATTCTGGTCAAAAATTGTCACGCAGTCTTTAATGTCGGCCAACAATTCGTTGTCGACTTTATCAAGGAAATTTCTCACATACAGTTTGATTTTTAATGCTAGAATTTTACAAGTCATTTTCTCCTTTTTTTCTCTCCTCCCCCTCTCTCCCTTTCTCTCTTATCCCCCTCTCTCTCTCTCTCTCTCTCCCATCCTCCTCTGTCTCACCTTTCTTCCCCTCCCCATCCTTCCCCCTCTCTCCTTCTCTTTTTTCCTATCCCCACTCTCTCCCTCTCGGTTTTTATACACATTATGCTTTTTTTTTAAGTCTGGTGTTCTCTCATTAACACTTTGCTTTTTTTTGTATTGATTTACTTTTCCACCGAATTTCTTTCTTTTTGCCGATGTATATACAAAGTTTTTCCGAAAAGTTTCACCAAAATGGAAGGCAATAATTGACAACCCAAGATAGAATCTACGTATTTAGTCTCATTTCATAATAATGACTTTCCTCTTATAGTATTTAGTGTTTATTCGTCTATGTTTCTATGTCCGTACTTCTGATGCTCGTTCTTTGTCGTGATGGAGGGGCTTGCGACATTCAATGACACTGACAGCCTCGCAGTCGGAAATACTAAACTTCTGGTAGGGCCGCCGTTTTCAGCAAGGTCGAAGACGAGGACCCAGACTAAGCACGACCAATCCCAAAGATCCCAACAGTGGAACAAGCGAATGATGATTAGAACAGATCTCAACGGTTGAACCAGCAGATAAAGAGGGCTACGCATTACGGACATGCTACAGAAGGCGCCACTTGAAATTATAAGTCAGCGGCAGTCCGTTGCAATTTTTATAACTGGATTCTGCGTGGAAGGTCATGATATCAAATGTTTGGGTCACTTCCTGGCAAGTTGAGACCCACCTTAAACAAATTCCTGCTATTGAGGCTTCCTTTACTCTGATTTTCTCTCACCTCCAACCAACTCTTGCAAAGTTAAATGGCGATAGGGAATGGATGACGAGAGCAGGTTTTGGTGAAATTGGAAGCTTCTATTGCTGAACCTGTACGTTGGCGGCGAATTTAAACATCATAAATGAAGAAATTAACAGAGAAATTAAATACTTGGATACGCGATAAAACCGACGACGACTATTTGACTAAAATAAGCAGTCTGCAGACACGTCTTCTTTTATGTGCTGCATCCTTTCAGGGCATATATGTTGCAGTTTGGGGGCTAACTCACTAGTACATAATACCCCCAAAACTGCAATACCCCCTCATTTTGGGGTATATTATGGAATCTTCCTTCAAAATATTAGTAAAGTCAATATTAATATGGAACAAATACTTTAGTATTCAGAAATTTTTTTTCTCTTTAAAGTCAATATTAATATGTAACAAATAATTTAGTATTCCGAATTTTTTTTTCCACTTTTTTTGTTGTGATCACAACACAAATTTGTAATATTGTTGTTAATGTTTATTAACCCGAAGTACTTAACTGTGAACAAAATGATATGACTTATTTTTGTGGATACTAATTTTCTTTAAAAAAGAAAAAGAAAATTTATTTTATCAATGCTAAAAAAAAAATTCGGAATACTAAATTATTTGTTACAATTTAATATTGACTTTAACGAGAAAAAAAAATTAAAAAAATTTCTGAATACTAAAGTATTTGTTCCATATTAATATTGACTTAACTAATATTTTGAAAGAAGATTCCATAATATACCCAAAAATGAGGGGGTGTTTCAGTTTTTTTGTGTATATTGTGTACTAGTGAGCCAGTCCAAATGACTTGACTCATTTTATGGGCCACCAATAGAAGGTTAACCAATCAGAAGACGTAGAATATTCAATCCGTCGTGTATAAAGGCGGCCATTTTGTTTACTCTATCCGAATGTCCAGTACCAGCTTGTCAGGTGAAGAGGAACAGAAGGAAGAACTACGCTCTGCTACTTTACCGGGATATCCACTGCTAACCTGAACTACGCTTCCCTGCTGTCTTGGAAATATTCACTGTTAATCTCTGGATTCTATACTCAAAGACGACCATCATCATGAACAATGTATGATCATGGCTCTCCACAACTCCCAGTCTCTTGTAGATCTTAGCAGTTTTTCTCCTTTTAATAGTTCTGGTATCCATTCTCACAAGTTCACCAGGAAGCAGGCTCACTGCCCTCCCCATCTCTCTTGCCTTCAACGTACCCGAGAAGGGTAAAACTTTCCAAGTCCTCTTTCCTTTGCTTTTTACTGATTTCGAACATAAGTGACATAAGTTGCCATTTTCTTTAAAACGTCTTTGTCGCTTACTCGCTCCGTCCATGGAATTCTCAGTATCCTTCTGCAGAATCCCATTTCTATTTCCTCCAGTTCTCCCCTCATCTGTGGGAATATTGTCCAGCATTCACTGCCGTATAAGAATATCAATATTGCATAATAATCCATCCCTCCTTTTCTTTGCTTCTAATGATATTTTTCTGTTTCTCAACTCTTTGCTAAGCTTTTGGGATACTTCTTTCGCTAATCCAATGAGTGTTCGAATTTCGGTCTCGCATTTTCCTCTATTCAAACATTCCCCAGTATTTAAACTTCTGCGCTAGATTGATGCCGACATCTCTAATATGTAACTTTGAATTTAGCATAGGTCTGTCAACTGATGAGTTAACCAGGGTAAACCCACAAGCCTCATTTTAATTCTGATCTTGTGTTTTCTCGTCAAAAAAAGAGCGGTTATTTTCCTTTTGAAATTGAAAATAATAGTTTACTCTCCAGTTACTCCAATTACTCTCCATCGCCTGAAGTGGCACAACTTAGTGCCGAAAAACGAAGCTATTGTGTAGCGATTCTTAACATATTTTTGTTTTAATCTCCTATAATATATATATATATATATATATATATATATATATATATATATTTGAACAATAAAAATATTAAAAAATTAAAATCTTCAGACACACTGGGTTGTAGATTAATATTCTTTCGTTTTTTTTATTATTATTTCATTTAGATTCCTCGAATAGCCATCATCGGGAGGAGAAATATTTCTGCTTGCTGGTAGCAGTAAACTACAGAAATGAATGTCTTGATGGAGAAATGAACTTTTTGTCTGTAGTTTTCATTTGTTTTTTTATTTTTTATCTTTTAACATGAATCTTTTAACAATCCTTGTGTTGGTCAAACAGTCTCTTTTAAGTTGTTATTTGAGATAAGAACTGGATAGATACATGCTGCTCTGAATTCTCTGGTCAGTTTGACAGTTTTATTGGACCTGGTGAGGGGATGTGTCTCTGTTTAGTGTTTGTGTGTGTGTTATTTGGTTCTTAGGGAGTGAGTGAGTATGATATGTGTAAGCATGTGTATTGCTGTGGGTGTGTGTTATCATTTGGCTCATTAGGGAGTGAGTGAGTATGATGTGTGTCAGTGTGTATATTTGTGTGGGTGAGTGTATAAGTGCGAGGCCTCCACACCTCCGTAACCATGTCTGTCTTGTGTGGGTGAGAAATGTGGGTAGGTTTTGATTTGTTGAGTTATATATTGGTACTATCTGTATTGTTAAATTTATGGTTTAGCCCGGCTGGATATTTTGTTTTTAGACGTTGTATCCACTTATTTTCATGGAACTCTAAAATCTTTCTAATGATATCTGCTCTGAAGTTTTCTATTCTCTCAATTATAGTGAATTTGGCATGGGTTTTGAAATCGTGTTTTTCCGGGCGGAAATGTAGTTCTACAGGTAATAATTTTTCATGGGGCGTCGACTTAATTCGATTGCGATAATTATTAATTCTGTAGTGAAAGGGCCATTTAGATTTTCCTACATATTATTTCTGGCATAGTGTGCATTCTAGGAGGTAAATTATGTTTTGACTTCTACACTTAGAATCGTGGTAGAATATATATATATATATATATTCTATTATTATTATACAAATCCGCTACTGGAGAAATGCGTGAGAAGAAACTGTTAGCATAGAACTTACGGTTGCATCTAACCAACTCGACTGTAAATTGATGAAACCTCGTCGCCAGTCTGCGCATAAATTTATAAAGTCTATTTACCATAGCAAAGAATTCATTCGAACAATTACCATGAAAATATTTACACAAAAGGCATAGGGGAAAACTTTGCGGCGGTGGGAAATTGACTGAAGTCGAGACGCCAGATCAGGACCAATAATATTGCTTATTCTTCTTCGGATTGCATCAAGAACATCTAGATAAATAGCAGGAGCACTGGACCATATGTGGCAGCAATATCCTAAGCATGAACGAATGGTATATATATATATATATATATATATATATATATATATATATATATATATATATTCGATTATAGGTGCAGTTTAATTTATAATTACATGAATCATTCATAAAAAACAAATATAGAAGTTAATGATTTAAATGGCGAGAATACATCTTCGCAAACAATTTCAATTAGTTAGTGTATCTTATTGAAATTGTTTGAAGATGTATTCTCGCCATTTAAATCATTAACCTCTATATTTGTTTTTTTGTATGAATGATTCATGTAATTATATATATATATATATATATATATATATATATATATATATATAAGAGGAGAACGGATAGAGTACAATTCCAACGTCCGTAACATTTAGTTTAAAAGAGGGCTCAATACAATTGAGCAATATTATTTATTTTAGTATATTACACTGAAAACATGTCAAAATCGCTACACAATTGCAGTCGTGTTTCAATGCGTATCAATGCATCTCATTAGGCGATTGTAAATTACTGGCGACCATCACTATAATCACTTATTCATTACCACCTCCATCATTATCATTATTTATTATTTACTACTGCTATTATCTTAATCTATCATTATTTATTATTACTATTATTATTATAATTATTCTGATACCATTGTTGTCATTATTGCTTATTATTACTATTATCACTATCATTATTTATTACTGCTACTGTTATTATTATCATTATTTATCACTACCACTATTATATCCTCCCCCAATACCATTAGTATTGCTTTTTACTTTTTGTCATTGTTCTCATTATTGGAATTATTATTTTATTCTTACTATTTTCACCATCATTTTTATGTTTACTGCATGCATTACTATAAGTACTATTGTTATCATTGTCACATTTTTTTACAATTATACTCCACTTCCACATCAAGATTAGAAACAAATTTACCGCTATCATAACAAAACTGTTACAAATTAAAATACCTATTATTTGTACTATTAATATAAATGTAATCTTACTTATTATAAAACGCAGATTGTGTGTGTGTGTGTGTGTGTCTGTGTGTCTGTACGTTTATATATGGGATCGGATTTCCTACATTTTTCAATCGATTTCAACAAAACTTCACAGGACTACGTAAAATTACCTTGCGGTGATTCTAACAGCGCCAAAAATTGGAAAAACACAATTGTTTTTTGCACGAAATCAATTTGAAAACACGATTAAGAGGCATCACGAGAATGAAAGGGGGGATACATCATATCGAGTTATACTTATTATAAATCCCAGGTTGTGTGTGTGTGTGTGTGTGTGTGTGTGTGTGTGTGTGTGTGTGTGTGTGTGTGTGTGTGTGTGTGTGTTCGTTTTTATATATGGGATCGGATTTCCTACATTTTTTCAACCGATTTCAACAAAACTTCACTTTTTTTTTTTTTGGTAGTGTTTCTTATTGTCTTACACACTTTTTTCTTTATTTTTACATTCAGAATGCTTTAAAAATTCCATTTACAAGACAATTGTTTATAATAAAATTCTATTCAATCGGTAGAGACTCATAACGATTGAAAACAATGTTTTTGTTTGAGTTTGGGTTTGACCAATTCTTAAAAAAAAAACTAGTTAAGACATGCATGTGCGTCAACCTTAAACAATAATCTTTGTCAATTTTATTTTTCAGTCTTTATGATAGTCGATACTTGATCTATCTCTTACTGTTACATCCCTGGGCAACGCCGGGCTCTACTGCTAGTCAGTCTATAATACACGACCAATCAACATTAAAAATAAAATCATCACCGCTGCCATATTCACATACACATCTCACTTTAAGCAATGTGATAATGTAAAGCTTAGGCAGATAGAATATATATATATATATATATATATATATTCTATTTGCCTAAACTTTTCATTATCACACACACACACACACATATATATATATATATATGTGTGTGTGTGTGTGTGTACACGTATATATAAGTGTATGCGTGTGAAGAAGTCTTATTCCGTCTGACAACATAGTCGACCGACCTGAAAGATGACAAGAAAACCCAACACTTCCCTTGTTGAAAAAAAACTTTGCCACACCCAGTCCCAACATCGAAATAAGATTACAATCGAATAGCGTATGTATGAATGCCCGATCATATCGATACATGTCTGTGCCTGGTCCCACATTATTTATATATGTATGTGTTTGTGCGAAAGTCTCCGTCCGTATGAGTGCCATTCCAAAAACGGACACAGAGGAGAATTTCCTCCTATCATCACCACCAAACATAATCAAACAAAAACTGACATAAATAGTTTCAAATTTTAAAAAAATAAATCAGTTTGAGGATCGCGTAAGCGTGAAACCCAGGGTCACTAACTCATATCCATTCAACTAAATGTGTTACCGCTGTCACTGATATTGAGCGCATTCCAATACATATTACATATATATATATATATATATATATATATATATATATATATATATATATATATATATATATATATATACGTTTCTTGATTGGACCACAAATGTCTTGTTAACAACATTGAGGTGAAAATTTCGCAGACGAAAATTATATATATATATATATATATATATATATATATATATATAAACATAAAACATTAGGCAGCATATAATATACATTCAAAGAAATAATCACACATAGAATCAATCAGAAATATTAATGCGATTATTGGCGACATCCATCGCTAGTAGTATAATGTATGCATTAAAATACTGTTAATCCATAGAGTGAAGTGATCCTCGTATATAAAATTGATGTCTGTTGTTTTCAGTTTATGTGTTCTTAAAATGCTAGTACTTACGAATAATCTCCTATTCATCATCAGGCATGTGTTGTTTTTTTTTTCCTTATAAAATCAAAAACTGTGAGTTGGTCTGAGTTCAGTCTGAAGTCGGACGACCGGCTGACCGGTCGAACTCTCTGCCTTCGGGCGGGGAGGAACCCGAAAGAGGCTACGCCGAAGGGCGGATTCTCTTTCGGGGAGGTAAACCGACCCTGAACCCGTTTATACGGGTTCAATGTGCATATTTTGGGGCCGAGCCCACGGGCTTGGAGATCCCACGTTAAAAAACCGGCCTTGTGCCACATGATGCCCCAGTGTGTGTGGGGGGTGATTAAATACTCTCAGTAAGTTGGTCAGTCAGTCGATGTCGGACATTAAAGTATCAACCACCACAACTAGATTGCTGCGTCATTAACTATTATTTCAAGTTCCTAACGTTTTGTACGTCGAACCTTTTTCGGACCGACTCAGTGAAATACAAACCTCCACTGTGAAAACTACTCTACAACAGCAGATGACACCATCTTGATGTCTGATACAGAAAGAAAACTGAAGGAAATCCTATACGAGGTAATAAAGAAAAGCGAGAAGGACTAACGATCAATTGTAGGTTAGCGGAATGCCTGTTCGTTAGCAAGAGAAACAGGGCAAAATGTGTAGCACGAATTGAAGATGTCAAAATAAAGCAATACTGAAGTTTATATTTCTGAGATATATTTTAACAGAAGAAAAAATCTGGCACCAAAATCCGAAGGCGATTTGAAATAGAGAAAGATGCCTTCCAAAAACTAGACAAAGTATTAAAAAAAAAAAACAGGAAAAATTCGTTTGAAAGAAAAAGGAAAAGAGTGACGAACTTCTATGTAATATCAATTCTCCTATATGATAGTGAATGCTGGACACACAAATGAAGAGGAGCCCTCAGGCAGTGGAGATGTAGTTCTGCTGACAGACATTGAGAATACCATGTACAGAAATCATCAATATCATGTTTGAATGGCGAAAGATGCCTTACAAAAGCTAAACAAAGTATTACGAAATGGGTAAGTTTTATTAGAAACTAAAGAAAGATTGCTGAAATGTTCTGTAATATCAATTCTCCTATTTAGCTGTGAATGCTGGACAGTTTCCTACAGATAAACTGATTTTCGGATCTACAGAAGGATGTTGAGAATAACGTGAAAGGAATATGTGCGGCATAAAAAAGGACACATAAATAGAGTATGGGAGAACGGGAAGAACACAGAATCAGAAAAAAATGATTGAAAGGGTTTGAAGAAGAGGTACGTATTTAAGGCAAGTGAGCCAGGTGGAAGCAGCGAATTAGCCGACCGTTCGAACTTTTATAAATGGATGACAGAACAGAGGCTGGAAGATATCGTAAGGAGGTAAACATTACTTAGGGCTACAATGGATAGGAAGTTGTGGAGAAACATAACCTCCAACCTCCTGAAAAGACACATCCCATAAAAAAAGAAATGATGTGCAAGTTTATTTCGCCTATCGTCCTGTTCACACTCCTCCACGTTCTTTTAAACAGGAGTAGAGTTTTAACCCTTGTTTCCTGTTTAGGATTTCCGGTTCCTTTTAAAGTCTTCTTCTTCTCTTTTACTTCAAGTAGGCCCTTGCATCTTGGTGGCATCATCATCTTGCTTTAGGTGATGCCTATGGCTCTGTAACCCTATACCTTAAGAGGCTTTGTACAGGGTGAATGTCATTGTAAAACTGATATTGCTGGATACTTTTCACTCAACCTGTTTCTGTTAGTATTTTTTTTAATATTAAGTGGTTTTTATTTGTTCCCAAAATCAACATAAAACTTTTCTCTCGAACACACATCAGTTGAATAATTTAGACGAAACATTTCACATTTAATCTCAAAAATGAAACGCAATACAAAAAGTTATTAGTGCTGACAAATAAGCTGTAGGAATAAATGGAAAAAAGATTGAAACCGATCTTCAATGTTAACATTCATTCAATTAACTCTGAGAGCGCCATTAATACCCAGCATTCCGTGGGGCTTATAAGAAAATTATAACGCCTTTGAGAGACGCCATGATCTTTTTAAATCAAAATTTAGGACTCCCTTTTGATAGAAAAAGCACAAAGAATTTTATACGCGTAGCTTGCCTTCATGGAAAAGTAAAGACTATTTTTATTTCATTTCCAGGGATATTTTAATAATTGCTATTTGCTAAGGACTAATTGGTTTTTGCTCTTTCAAATATATCGCCCAATATGGATATACTTAAAAATGCGAAATAGAAAAACAAGGAAATTCATGCAATTTATTATTTTCTTTTACAACTTTATAACTGCCTTTCTGTCAGAAATTGCCGAAAATTCATTTCGAAACAAAAGTACAATAAATATGGCCCAAGCTTTCGACTTTTGAGGGTCATCATCAGGGTAGGTAGAGACATTTTCGTCTTAACGAATTATTTTCTCATTTAATTAGAGTAACATTTTTTTATGTCAAAATTGTGGTCAGTCTCATTACGGTGAACAACCATGTGTTTTTTGTGTTAGTTTTTAAATGTCTTTTTTGCTTACATATAATCTTTTATTTAAACTTTTTGAGGTTTCTCCAATATATTCTTTCTGGCAATTTTTGCTGTTGGTAGAATAAATTCCTCCTTCTAGTTTTGGCTTCTTTTGTTTCGTATCGATGAAGTCTTTTATTATTTTGATGTAGTTGTGACAAATTTTGTGTCGAGTTTAGGTTAATTATTTTCGATTGTAGTTGTGAAAGAGTTAATACAATAATATATTTTTTATTCGTTAGGTTTGTTAGGAGAGACCGCTTTTCTATTTTAGAGTATTTTATGAGGCTTTTGTTTCGGACTGAATATGACATAATTAGGTTATTGAACGTTCTTGAATGTATTTTCAATATATTTTCCCTTTTCGTGTAAATATTGAGGACTGCAAATTCTGAGAGCTCTTAAATAGAATCCAGATTTTATTTTTTTCTTATGATGGGAATAGAAGTTTATTAGCTTATTTTTATTAGTTAGTTTTCGATAGACACTAAGTTTTAAGTTGCTGTCATCGCGGTATAGCATGATGTCTAGGAAAGATTAAGTACTGTTTTCTACGGGCATGTTTACACTGTAACAGAAGAAAAAAATAGCGCAATCAATCTCAAACTTTGATCCCGTGAACACAATAGTACCAACTATAAGCAGGTATGAACAGAAAGCAATGCGACAGTCCTAAAGATATGTTATGGCAAAGGTGCGAATAATTTTTAACTTACACTCGTATATATATATATATATATATATATATATATATAAAGTATATCAGCTGATTCCTCTACCTTGGTTTCAACCTTTCTGTATCTTCAGGCGATTTCAGTCAAGATCGCAAATTATGTCCCGTTGTATACATACGTTCCTTTTGAGTTCATATGAAGTGGGATGAAAAGAAAGCATGTATATTTCATTTAATCCCCCACCGATATATTTCCAATACACTTGATTTTCCCCTCCTCCTCTTCATCCTCCTCCTCTTCCTCGTCTTCCTCCTCCCCTTCTACCATACCTCACAGTGTGCGCTTATTCATTTATTTATTTATTTTAAAAACATATAGCGTTCATAATTTTTTATTTAAAAAAAAATAATAAAGCGTGAGAAAATCAATTGACCAAAATCGCCTAAAGATAGCGAAAGGTTGAATCCAAGATGGCGGAATCGGCTGATCTCCTAAATTTTTATACTTAAAAGCACTACATGTTAAATTTTTATCTTTTAATATGTGTATTGAGCACTTTTTAATAGTACTGTTTCCTGGTCGAATTCAACTCGGACCATTAACTTTTTATACTATCTATCTATCTATCTATCTATATATATATATATATATATATATATATATATATATATATATATATATATATAATAAAATGAACTTAAGTCCGACACTTATTTTAATAATTATAAAATAACGGATAAACAAAAAATATATTAAAATATTTTGGAAGAAAGGGAATTTGTCGGTTGCTGCTATTAACACTAAAAGCTCTTCGCTATGAACTGACCACTCTGACAGCCGGTCATGCTTATATCTTGTATGTAAGTTATTAAAAATTCCCTTTCTCTGCTGACTAAGGGTGAGAGTCTCCAACTGATGTTAAATCGGTTCGGCTTTCGATCCTGGCTTGAATCAATCTCATATTTAGCCACACTGATGAGTTGTGATACAGTGAAACATTCTTTCTGGGGATGACCACACACACACACACATATATATATATATATATATATATATATATATATATATATATATATATATATAGTCATGATATATATTTCGTTCAAAATAACGTTTCTTACCGCTACGCTGCATTGTGAAACAAAGATCAGGATATATTTTATTGCCTTCACAAATTTATATTTCGTAGAGCGTCGTTTCAATTCCAGCGCCCAGTTTTACAAGACAAAACAAAAATTCAAATTTTACTGACCGCAAAGATACCAAAGTTACTCCCTTTCAGTCTGTTGTTGAGAAGTTCATCTCTCTGTACCAGTCACATCCATCTCTAGTTACAGGTGAAATGTCAATTCATCGTTTCAAACTGTTAATTAATTTCTTTTGCTAAGTTTGGTTTTATTTGGGTAATACATAAACTTTTTGTGGTGTTAGATCGTTTTAAATTTTCAGTCTACCTAATCACAAGAAAGTGTGTCCGCTGCATGTTTTTGCGTGTCTTTGAGGAGATGTATGGAGATTAAAGGCTTATGTGTTTCTATTTATTTTAGGAAAAGGTGCGTATTCCATATGTAAACAAAGTACACGTGGCCCAGTCGATAAAAGCTTTGGAATGATTGATCCAAAAAGTGAATTAATCCAAAGAGTTGTGAGTTCAATACCTGGCCACGGCAGAAGGAAAAAAAAACTTGGAAAGTTGAGCTATCAAGCGAAAAATCCCCGTGAACTAAATAAAGGGTTTGGTTCGAATATCACCTGAAGAAGACGGGCGCGTACAACGATCGAAACGCTGTGAATATGGCAGTAAAGATGAGAACAGTCCGAATAATGTAAATATGTAAATAGTTACAATACCTCATCTCAGAAATATAGACAAATGTTAAAAGAAGTGAGTTTCTACTATGGACGTTTATTTTTTATGGTGACTATAGTGAAACAAAGTTCTCATTGTCTCTGTCCGTTTTCTTTCTGATCCAGAAGTTAGGATAGGTAAGTACAAGTATGAAAAACCCGTTAAAAATTGTAGAAAAATTCAACAGATTGAAGTACTATCACTGAAAATTTAATTTTTGTGCAAAATATAGACTCTGATTTGAATTTCCATATTCGCATATATTAACCAATCAGCGACGTCATTTCAAACGCGCTGATGGCTCTGAAATTTCAAACGACAATTATATTTGTTATCTGCTACGAAATTTCAAAGCTCACTCTAGAAAATGATCAACAATATTTTCACTGCTAAAAATAGATATATCAAAATTGGGAAAAGTATTTATTAATCAATAAACTTCTGATCTTAGTAAATCTAAACTTTTAAATCCCTGGGGCCTATTTCTCTGTTGTAAATACGATTGCATAAAGTTTATTATTCAGTTTGAACTCTTGACTAGGGTCCGTTGTTTTGCACACATCTGAATTCTCATACTTTTCATACAATTGATGATTCAACATTTTACATATATCGAGTAACCTTCTTATAATAACCTCGCTAATTTTAAGTAAATTAAATACACGAAAACATAAGAACGGATTTATGTACGCAATAAGTTAGTAGTGGTCATAACACAGCTTCACCCGCTGACACGAGAAAATTACACGCATTCATAAAACAACGTAAATACGCGACACTCACTTTATATAGACAAATTGTTTCTTCTACTATACGAGCGCAATTTATTCTGCATACTGTAAATAACAAAAATAAATATTTTGTGAGACTTTGTTTCGCAAAGATCTTTGTAATTCGTTTCTTTCAACTTGAAAGAAAACAAAAACTCAATAAAAAAAATTGTCTAAAGTTTGTAGAGCCGCGTTATTTGTTTATTCGCTTTTCGATCCCTTATATCTCTACACAAGTATCGCATATATGGTCGAGCACAAGTCAGCCTTGCGCAGAATTGGAACAAACAAAGGAAAGTTTCTACTTACTTTAACGTTAGAAGGTTTAAACATGGTTATGGGGTATCCTTTTTTTCTTGGCTCAGAAGTTAGGTAAGTGATTATAAGCATTGTTACAATGGTCACGTTCAAGTCAGCTTTGCACTGTTGGACCAACCAAAGAGAAAGCTTGATCTACATTCTGCGGTTTTTGGAAGACACTTGCGAGCGCCATGAATTCAGTCATCAGTGAACCGGAAAAACTAACGTCCCCAGCAGGAGCGTTATTAACACACGGTGCTATATCTTGTAGCAAAAAAGGACAATTGAGAACGGGACAGGAAATGTTTGCCTTCAACAGCGCCACCAAACGACGTTTAGCGAAAACGAAGGAGGTAATCATATTTTCGGTTCCTTTACTCATAGCACCATGGGAAAATATATTTCTTCTTCTTTTTTTTAGTCTTTTTTATCGATTTTATTTCATTTTCCCTACAGACGCGAGGATTGTGATCGGAAATCCAAGGTGGAAATAGCCGAAAAGGTTTGTGAATAACTGATAAACTGGAAAGATATAATTCATTTCAATTCAAGGTGCATTAAATTAAACCTAAAGATTCGGTCTGTTTAATAGCTTACTGTATTTTTCAATTTTCGAAAAAGTTGTTGTACACCCGGATCAAAATTGAGGATAAAATGTTTAAAGTTCTCTAATTTTGTCTCGTTTTTGTACGAGTACTTTCGACTATCTAGGTTATTATCAAGAACTAAATGTTGTCAGTATCGGAGACAATAGTATATTAGCTATAGCATTTTTGTAACGCCACATTTCAAATTTAAATATAAGTGGATCGTTTAAGTGACGTGTTATATAAATGGACATTATTCTTTTGTGTTATGCAAATTCTTCTTTATGTAAACTAATGCTTTGTATGTAAATGAACATACATTTTTTCTTTTTTATATTCCTTGCTGTGAGCGTCATATAGTATTTTGTAATTATCTACTAATGTTTGACTTGTGTTAATGGTTGTATTTTGGTTGTTTGTGATCTGAAGATCAATATATAAAAAAACACAAGGAAGAATTCTTATCTTCTTAATTACAAAAAGTAATCAGATCTTTTCTGTTAATTCACCCAAAATAATGTAAAGTTACTTATCGCAAATATTAATTCACCCCAAGAAATTATAAATTTCAAATCAAAGTTTCATGTACTGTGTGCCACATAGAAGAGCTTTCACATTATTGGACGCCATCCGAAACTGTATTTTACCTGGGACTACGATTATGTCAGAGTGTTGGAAAGGATAGACATCTTCGAAGAATGATCTCAATTCTATTCCTCTGATTGTAAATCATAGTATGAATTTTGTTGACCCAGAAACATCAGCACACACGCAAACAATCGAAAGTACCTGACGGAACGCCAAAATGAACAATAAGTCCATGTTCGGGACCCATCGCGGCATAATAGACTCTTATTTCTGTGAGTTCCTTTAGAGACGTAAGGCAAAGAACAATAATGAATGCATTTTTGAACCAATTTTAAAGAACATTTCTGAATTTTGGTGTGAAATTTAGTAAATATAAATTCTTTTTATTTTGCAGGAAACATCGATTTTAGGGTGAATTAATAAAAAAGATCAAGTAATCTAACTTAAATAGAAATTAATTGCAAAGAAACAGAAATTAATTACAAAGGCACTCCAAAATAAACAGAAATTCGAAATACTCGAAGCTGTTATTATGCAACAGAAATAACCAGAATTGAATAAAATATCTTTGGTAAACATAAACTTTCGTACCAGAAAATAAGTGTCAAAAGGACAGTTTTTTCTTTGACACCACTATTATTTTAACTCTCTTCACTCTTCAGCAGTTTTTATAGAAGACTTTTTTTTTATTCCTTTTGAAACGTCGGGGTCACCATTTGTAGATGACTGTTAGTTGATATGACCTCTCAATTTATATTTAACGCAAAATACCACAAAATATGAAACAATAAGAATAAACACAAAACGGTTTTATAACAACAACGAGATTAAAATTTATATTTGTATAATGATGTACAAGCAAAGAGGTTACTATTTTTGTTGGTGTTATCTCCCTTTGATTGAATTAAAGTTTTTACTAATGAAATATTTTTATCCGAGCTCACAAAAGTTGAACTCGTCGCTCAAAATGTTCACTGTTAGAGAGTTGAAAGAATTATAAAGCTGAGAAAATGCTGAATAAACTTTTAGCGTTAGAAGTGTTGAATGTTCCGTAATGCTTGTAATTAAATTTCTATTGCTTGTAGTTGAGTATTCGTAGTTTGAAATGAAGTTTGAAGTTTCGTATGTTTGTAATGAAGTTTGGTAAATGTCGTACCTATGTGCATGTGTGCGTGTGTAAATATGTTTTCAGCGTCCGCCTGAACAGGGATCGGAACGCAGTTTCCTTTACGGCTACATTTTCGTAGGCGAATGAAATAAAAAAAGAGGGAGAATGAATATTTATAATCAACGTAATCACGTGACAGTCTCGAAAAAGGCATTGACAGATTTGGGCGGAATTATTTTTTGTCAGGTCAAGAACTAGGTCGATGTTATTCGAGCTTGATTTAAATATTAAGTAACCAATCAGAAGTTGAGGTTTTCTGAAAATATGTATGAAGCTGGGTAGCATCTGTGATCCACTTTTTGCACAGATTTGCACAAAAATCAACATTGATAAAAAAGTGTTAGCGGGAAACGAAATGTTTATTGGTTTGAAAAGCGATGTTAAGAATTGTAAAAGAACATAAACATATGATGAAAGTAAATTTAAACTTGTTTTTTGTTCTTGAGAATTTACAACATAAATATAAAACACTATTTATTTATTAGCTTGATTATTTGCAAGAATATTTTTATATTTACAACATTCTAAAAACCAATACAATTAAAATTAATGCACTGAAATATTTATTATTAACCAATTTATAAAGAAATAAATATCAAAAGTTTAATTCATGAATTTATAAACATTTACTAAATTATTAAAATATGCGAACCAGCTATAAGATAATCCTTATTTATAATTTTATAAAATTCAAATCAATTGAGAGTAAGCCGATGTTTTGCTAACTATTCCACTATACAATATAATAAATAGATAGTGTAAATAAATAATTTAATAAATAAATAGTGTTTATTATTTTTGTTGTCAATTCTCAAGAAAAAAAATTATAAATACACTTTCATCATATGTTTAGGTTTTATTACAATTCTAATCATCACTTTTTAAAACAATAAACATTGCTGAGGAGTGAAGGTAGTTAAAATAATAATAGTGGTGTCAAGGGAAAACAATCCTTTTGACACTCTGCTTCTTTTTTTTTTTTTTTTTTGAGTGGGGTGCAGGTATGAAGGTTCATGTTTCCCAAAACTCCCTGCAAATTTCTATGCTTTGAGGTTTTGTAGGAGTGCGAACAATATGAGGGCTTGATCATGGTTTGGTTATTTTTTATCTGGGATTGTAGTAATCCGTCCACAACATGTTAAATTAATATTCGTGCGCAATATTACATGAAAACATTAAATACAATATGAACAGTTTTTGGTGTGCCGGCAACAAGTTATAACATCTTTATTAAATGATTGATCTTTTTTATTAAATATACAATTGCTTACCTAACATAATCATATTATTCATAGAAATATATATATATATATATATATATATATATATATAAAATAGATAAAAAGATAAAAAAACAAATGAAAACTACAGACAAAAGTTCATTTTCTCCATCAAGACATTGATTTCTGTAGTTTATTTCTCCTCCCGATGATGGCCATTTTGGCCGAAACTAGTCGAGGAATCTAAATGAAATAATAATAAAAAAAGGAATGAATATTAATCTACAACCCAGTGTGTCTAAAGATTTTAATT